>ML778408.1:717095-742832 GCA_009831015.1 Picea engelmannii
TAATTGTGCTTAAATGCATGTGGTTATATTGGCCTGTGTTTATTATTAAAAGAGTGTACAGAATATTACAAGAGCGTGTTAAACCTCTTGGTTCTTTAAAAAGGTACACTACAAATTGGTATCAGAGCAATTGGTACACTACACGTTACTACCCCCCAGAGAACTGATTCCATAGGTAAGTATAGGTAAGTAGGAATTTTTCATGTATTATACCATTTGCATTTCATGTTAGTTTGCTTCCACATTTGCATATTGATTGTTTTATTTTAGCTATATATATATGTCTATATATGTGGGGTGGAAATACCACCCCATATTTGTTACTAATGCCCCTATCGAGTTGAGTAGGTCTACAAGTTATGCCAGATATGTTGAGGTTCTCATGCGCTCTATAGTGAACACATGTCCCCGAGTTGGAGCCAGATGTTATCCCTGATTTCATGGGATAACTAGGAGATCATGTCTCGAGGCCCACAAGTCCTAGACATGGAGTAATGAGAGCAGGATTGAACTAAGCATGGCCCTGGAGGGCCCATCCTTCTTTTCTTTCATCAGATTCAACTTGTTAGTAGTAGTTGCATCCATCACCATTAGCCTGGTCTTGTATCGGAGAAGACTCTTGTTCCATGAGGTAATTGGTCTAGGTATCATGGTATGTGTTACTTTTGATCATTATAAGCTTTAGATATATGCATCTTACTCCTTTTATTTCTAACGACTGCTTGGATATTACATTAACCCACTTGACCATTGTTGAGGGGATTGACAGGGTGTCCTAGCAAGCCTCTACCCATAGGTTTTGGTTTGCCACTTGGGGTATTTCTAAAGAGCCATCATCCACTCCCATCATATCATCACTTTTTCATCTTATCTCCCGCTCATCTGTCCCATTCCCCTAGTCTGGGCATTAGGATGATCTATTTGTGGGGTTGCACCTTATCTCGTGGGAAGAAGCGGCTAAAGGCCCAAAAGGTAAAAGTAGTTGGTAAAAGATAAAATCCTAAAAATGAAACCTATAGATGCCTCGCCTAGGGATCCCCGAGAAGGCAGTAAAAAGCCTCTCAACAAGAAACAAGAGGGACCTGAAGAAAAATAACAAACCAAGACCTATCCAAGAGGATAGGGGGTCTCATCAAGAGAAAATCTATTATGTTAATGGGTGCCTAACAACATGACATTGCCACTATCTGGTTACCATGCTAGGGCAGTGACCTTTGGTTGCATGGCCAAGGGAAAGGGGGTCTCATCATGAGCCATTCTTATCATCTTTGTGAAAGTGCTTGTGGGTAACACTATTAGCTCTGGTCACCACACCAAGGCAGCATCCTCTAGTTATTCCTTGAAATAAAAAAAGAAAAATCAAATAAAGAAAAGAATGAATAGAGGCAAGAAAGGGCTTGGAAAAATTTACATCCATGATGGGTAAAACTCGCATCCTGCAAAGGCACCCACGGTAATATCATGCATCCTTGTCTCTCACTCTACCCGTATGTCTGGACATCCCTTGTCCACATCACCTCATTTTACATGGCTTGGATGATAACCCTTGGAGACTTTCCTTTCCTTATGGATACTATCCCAATAGGGTGTCTTGTTTTTTTTCTTTAGCCTTGTATTGCAGGTCTTTGCAATATCTTTGAGCTATTGGATGATATATCAGGGTTTTTATGCATATGTCTGATAATATTAATGATGAGACATGATTAACATTGTTATGATCCCTGTGACTAATGAGCCCATGGAGGGCGAATATTTTGATGTGCAGGACCATGCCCAATAGATAGGTACCCCATGGACCGGTACACATGGGGAGATGATTAATTCAAACGTCCATGGGGCTGAAGAGCCCATTAGATGGTTGTTGAGACCCCATCAGTGGAAGAGACAGGACAATGCTTGATTAAGATTTTGCACCTAAGAAGAAAAAGGACGTTCCATCATAGACACTTTTGCTAAGCCCGGATTAGGGGGGTTGACCCACTTCTAGTGGAACGTTTCCCTTTGATGGATCAGGACATCACCTAGGAGCCATGGACGTCACCTTGAGAGTGTGACAGTTTGACAGGGAAGTTGGCACATGTGGCATGATTGGGAGGCCCAAAGAGGGCCAACGTTTTGTCATTTTGTGTTGCATTTTCCCTAAAAAGGGGCTAATGTGTCTCCATCAATAGGGCTTGACATCTTTCTTATGCTCAGTTAGGGATTTGATTTGACAATTTAATGTAAAAACAATATAATTTTGGTTTAAAGCCTTGTCGGCTAATTTTATGACCTAAAATTTAATTAAAGGTCATGCTACAGTATATATTGAGGAGTTTTATCCTCATTTTGACATAACTCATAACTCACTCTCATAGTGAGGTCTGATTTTTGTTCCCTTGTTGGGTATTTGATCTTTTAAGTGAGGCGCACTTGTTGAAGGAAAGATTTTCTTGGCATTTTTGGCATTTCTCTTGAAGGAAGGTTTACAACTAGGGCTTGCCATGCTATTTCTTCATGATATGTAAGTGTTTTTTCTAAAACACTTCTTAATTGAATGGTTGTAGGCTTATATTCTTGCATTTATTATAAATTTTCTGATTTTAAAACCCTACGGGATGTTGTTCCAGAGTTTGTACTCAAGGCTTAGAAGTACAGTGTCTAGGCATCCGAAAGTGGGTAAAGGGTAGAGAAAAGAGAAACGTCAACCTTCAGCAAGGGAAACAAGGGATGATTTCTGTGTTGATGTTGTCTAGCTTCCAAATGTTCCTGTATGTTTATATCCTGTTCAATCACTGCCCATGAACGTTCGAGTTCAACCTGGGTAGTGGTTGTTTTAAGAATAGTATCGAAAAGGTTTAAGGCAATGTGTGTTTGATTTGATAATCCTGGTTCGATATTGGGCTGTGTTGGTACAGGGACAGTCCTCCAGGAGAAATTAAGTGTTGTCTCAATTCGGTCATATAAAATAGAGTTTACAGTTTCAGGAATGAAAAAGGAATGCAAATCAGAGACTCTTTCCTGTAACTGGGTTATATTTTAACAAAATGTATGAGGTGGGAGAAAACATTTAGTTGTCTATCGAGTAAGGCTCCTATCAAGGGAGAATATCACATATAAATAGAGGAAGAAAAATGTAAAGAAATAACCCGATGAAGCATAAAATATATATAGAATTTTGAAAGTGTTGACTGGTCTTATACCTACTGATAGCTGGTATAGAGGAAAAACAATAAACAATATAGAAAACCAAAATTCATTCACTATAGTAGAGGTTGTAGTAAATTATAGAGAAGCATTCATCAGATACGAATATGAAATGAAACGAAATATGAGATACAAGAAAACAAACTCATAACACAGTCATGACAGAATTGAGAATCTTCAGATTTGCTTTATATTAACTCTCAAAATGTAAAACATCTGTTACAATCGACACAAAAAAGGTCCAGCCTTTTTTCTTTCTTTCTATGGTATATTTATATAGTTTTACAATAAGATGGAATCTCAATCGTTGCAAAATTTTTAGTTATGATAGGGAGAAGAGAAATCGCTCCATTTCTTCTTCTCTATCTTCATTTGGTGCCAGAAGCTTGTCCTCGCGTGTGCTCGGTACAGGTGACACATCTTTCAACTAGTCGAGATACCATCCTTGACGGTTCTGCTTGACAATTGGCTTCAAAAGAGTAACAATCCCGGGCTAATTGTGGCATCCTGTCTTCCATATGTTTGTCTATTAATCGATTAATCGATTAAAAACCCAAATCTTTATTAATCGATTATCCTTATTTCTAATTAATGCCATAAATTTTGGTGGTTCGAAATGTCAGTTGGTGTCAGGAAAAATTAAGATTGCCTCGTAAACTGCACATGCATCAACTCACGGGAGATGTTGGTTTAGCTTAATTATTAGTTTTACCAAAGTTAATTAATCTTTCGGTACTCGTCATATCGGGAATTTTTTCTTTGACCCTTTGAACCTCTAACACCCGAAATTGCGATGATTTAATTTGGTTAATAAAATGGTAGTTGTGATTAGACGCTTATTTAATTACGTAATTATTTATATCTACCATATCGCGACTCAGAGCTTTGAAGGTAAGTTTTTGGGAAGTTTGCATCCCGAGTTGCGAAACCGCAACATCGCGATAATACATTTTAATTAAAGGGGAAGATAAACTCATATTAAGTGTTTAATTAATCATGTTCATATCTTTATCGAGACTTCACGAGTCGAGGCTTAGACAGTGTAGCTTTTTAAAGAGAAAATGTCGAGTGGTGAGTTTCCAACAGAACTTAACCACGGCTTAGCTTTTATCTTTAACCTTTACATGAGTTACTAAAATAAGGACTTCGTGGTTTTGACTATTGGGGTTACGATGATAAGACTTTTGGATTTAGTGAACGCTGACGCACGAAAACTCAATGATGTTTAGTCGTGATTTAGAAAATTTTACTCCCGTTACTGCCCTGGGTAAAATTTTAAAGCGATTTCGTTGTTTCGTTGCTCAGTACTTGTGAACTACGTGATCTATAGCGTCCAACATACGAAATCCTGAGGTAGAACAAAGGGGCAAATTTTTTTACGAAAAGTAGAACTCGCTTCGAGAGTACCATAATTATTGTTGCTTGGGTGATAAGACTTCAGAGACTTTGGAACCACAGATGGAAAATACGAAAACCATCTTTCGATTTTGAGAATTAAGACATGAAATTCAAGACAGGATCGAAAAAACAAAGGTGGCTCCAACATAGGCTCCAACTAGGGATCCCATTTTCTGGTAAGACGTGGAGGATAGTAGACCACATGCCGATATTGGGTAAATGGAGTCAATAGTTTCAATCAGGTGAAAAGGTTCCTGAGAACAAGGTACCGAAGGTGAAAGAGACTTTGTTTTTTACCTTGAAAATATTTTCAAACTCAGATACTCTTTTTAAACTTATTTGTAGTCCCTTTCACGACTTTCCCTTTCTCATTACTAAATTCAGGTCTGCCTTAAGACAATCAAAATAGTTATAGGAGACCCAACAGATCTTGTGGCTATCAGCTTGCATCAAAAGAAGAAGATTATATGTTTTTAATCAGGAAGCCTCGTCTGAACTTGGGATGTGGATCAGGTTTTAAAAATAATTGGTTACTAGAGTAGAGTGATATTCATTTATAATAGCCTTACAGATATCTCAAATATTGCTTCACTTCCAGCGAGCTTGTTCAGTACCCCGGTGAAGTTATCTGGCCCCTTTTACTGAATTTACTTTCACAACTTCGGAATATATTTGTGCATTTAAATGCTGAGACAAGGGAAATCATTTCTAAATTTCCTTTCATCGTCTTTTGGACTAGATGGGGGAAATCATTTAAAAATTTAGTTTCACCACCTGTCTTATAATTTTCTTTTTATAGCGCAAATATGGGGACAATCAGTTTGTATCAGGGATGATATCCATGTAATATTTTTCATTATAGGTCTATCAACTTACTTTGATATCTCGGTACCAACCTTCCCTTGACCTTTACAACACCTTCATTCTCACGGGAAAAAGGGAAAATAATTTTCTTATGGAATTCTATTTGAGCAAGCCTCAATCCTCCGATATTGTTGAAAAACCTAGGAAAGTTAGGATCACTTTAAGCGTCCCTTCGTTTAGCAGGGGATCAAGGAGTTGTGAAGACCTTCTTTCTTTCCACAATCTGCTTTGAAGCTCACGAGGTTGAAATGAAAACTCTTATCCCTTCTTATGCGAAATGGAAAGATACTGACTTTTTTAAAAGGTAAACCTGAAGATAGAAAAGGGTGACAGGTAGTGACTTACGGACTGAAAATATAGAGGTCAAAAATTCAAAAATGACTCTTGTAGATATTTTTTGGGGGTACTTTACTTTGACTGAATGCCTTTAATTTGGGTGAATCATTTAATTTGTCTTAATTTTTCATAGACGATTAAACAAAGAAACAACTCTGTTATTTATCAGTTCATCCGATGTTGTTGTTTGAATGAGGTTACCTTGGTTATCTTTAATGGTCCTTTAGAACATGTCTTTTAGGAAATCTCATCTTTACTTTTTCGTTTCAATTTCTTTGCACAATATCAAATTTTTTGGGTATCACCTGTTTAAGCCAATTTATTTCTAACACCAACTTTCGGTTTACTCCTCCTGCTTGTTTTTTGTGCAACTGGAATCTTGTAAGAGGAAAATACGAAGATTATCGGGGTTATCTGAAAGGTGTCGAAAGTTCATGAAAGAAAAAGGAAAATCAAAAGCAATGCTTAAATGAAAAATATATATATGTATACAAAATATATATATAAGTATACAAAATTTCTTCTTTTTTTTTTATTTTCTTTAGGCAACTGTTATGTCATATAATGCTTCAGATAATGCCCATTGACAGGGGCGTTGAGGATTTCACCGTCTATATTTTCCAGTAGGAACTAATTTTTTCCTTCCAGAGCTGAGACTCTGAATGGCCCATACTAGAGGTGATCAAATTTACCATGTTTTGTTGCTTCTTCCCTTCTTGCATCCCACCTTAATACTAAATCACCTGGGAGGAAATCTCTGTCCTTTTCTCTGCGGTCGAATAATGCCTTCATGTCATCTTGGTACTTCTGCAACTTTTCGTCTACTTCGACCCTATGTTGTTGAACGTCAATTAGTTGATTTATCCTCTTGGTGACATGATCGGGTTCTTCATTTTTCTCTTGCCATAACTTCATCACTGGAAGCGCTAGGTTTATAGGTAACAAAACATCTATCCCATATACCATCTGAAAAGGTGAAATGCCGATAGACCTTTTTGTGCTTATGCAATTCACCCACAATGTGTATGTTAAGTGCACATGCCAAGACCTTTTGTTTTCATCCAATACTTTCTTGATTATATTTACCAGGCTCTTGTTAGATGAATCGGCCAATCCATTTCCTTAGGGGTAATAAGTTGTGGAATTCCCAAGAATGATGTTATACTTTTGACAGAAGTTGATCATAGCCATAGATTTGAAAGCTTCAACATTGTCTGTAACTTTCTTTCGGGGGCAACCAAATCTAGACAAAATGTTGTCTTCTAAGAAATCGATTACCACCGAGTCTATTGCCCTTTTGGTTGGAATGGACTCCACCCATTTAGTAAAGTAATATATTGTGGTTAAGATCCCCTTGTGTTGAGCACTGAAATGGGGATTAATCTCTCCTATGAAGTCTAGACCCCATTGCTGAAATGGGGCTTCAGCTTTGACTGGAACTAGAGGGAGTGGCGGGAGATTTTATTTACCTACAAATAGTTGACAAGGGTTGCAGGCTCGGACTTTGGCATTAACGTTCGAGAAACGTTTTGGCTAGTAGTACCCAGCCCTCATAACTTTTTATGTTGTATCTCTCCAAGCGTGATTCCTCCGATAGAATTCCTCATGAAATTCGTCTATAACTCGCTGAGGCATCTGATTCGACTAAACAGACTAACAAGAAATTGAGTGGATCTTTCCAATATAGCTGATTTTCGGCGATACAATATTTAACCACATGAAGTTTTAAATTCCTGTCTTTTGATGGAAATAGCTTATTTGGGCATTTTAGAGTTAGCAGGTATGATACTATGTCTCTATACCAACCTGATGATATAAACTTCTCTTCAATCTTGTTTGGCCCTGTTTGCTCATTCAACTCATTTAGGTTCATGTCTTTGTCGCCTTCCTGTAGGCAATTGATACCTAGGGCTCTGAAATTCGACCCAGCTAAGAGTTTGGCCAGTCCTTGTCCTTTTATCAATTTGGTCGGTTTGACTTCTAGATCAAATTCTTGGATTTTGGTGAGCCATCACCCTCTTTTTCCATCGTTGTCTGGTTGTACAAAAATATCTTTCACAGAACTAGTAGGTACGTACGCAATTACCTTGGAACGTAGTACATATGTTCTGAATTCCTTTAATGCTTTTACCATGGTGTATGCTTGTTTTTCTATTATGTCATACTTTAGTTCTGTGTCTCTCAGGCTCTTGGTGAAAAAATTGATCGGTTGTTCAAAACCTTCTTCATTCTTTTGTAGGAGCACCACGACAATCGTGTGTTCGGAAGCAAATGAGAAAATAAGAAAATATTTCAGATAGCCAGGGCTTGCTAACACATGTGCCTCGCTTATGAATTTCTTAATTTGTGTGAACGATGCTTTGGCCTCGATCGTCCATTTTACTTCGCCGCCTTTCTTCAACATACCTATGATCAATTTTACAATCTCAACGAAATTCGGGATAAATCTTCGTAAAAAAATTATTGTTCCTAAGAAAGATTGAATTTCTTTTACATTTTAGGGAATATTTATAGTATCTATCGCTTCAATCCTCTTAGGATCAATCCTGATTCCATCCCTAGATACGATATGACCCAAAATATTACCTTCCCGTATGGAGAAATGTGATTTCTTTGGATTTAAAGATAGACCAAACATGTGGCATTTTTCGAATGTCTGTTTAAGATGTATCAAGCGTTCTTCGTCAGTTTTAGAGAAAATCTTCAAATCGTCAAGATAAATGACTACGAATTTATCCATTTCACCGATGGAAGCGATGTCCATAGCACGCTGGAATGTTTCCACTTCATTCATCAAACCAAAAGGCATTTTATCATACATGAACGTACCCCATGGTGTAGTGAAAGCGGTTTTTTCTCTATCTTGTTCATTCATGGAGATTTGATTATAACCAGAGAGCCCATAGATCATAGACATTCTCTTGGGTCCAACTACCTTTTCTAGCACATGGTCCATTTTGGGAAGTGGATAGTTGTCCTTAAGAGATGACTGATTTAGATTTATGAATTCCACACACAGTCTGATTTCCCCACTCTTTTTCCTGACCGAGACCAGGTTTTCTACCCAGTCTAAATATCTCAAAGGTACTATTATTTTCGCGTCTAAAAGTTTCTTAACTTCTTTTTCGATCACAGTTAACAAAATGGGGTTCTCTGTCTAAGATTTTTCCTAAATGGTTTGACCCCAAGCTTTAGAGCTATCTTGTGATCAATTACGAAAGTGTCGTATGTCCTTAACTCATCATAAGACCAGGTGAAAACATCCTTATACTGTCTGAGTAGGTCCTTATACTTACTTTTTATTTCAGAAGGGAGGAATTTGGATATTTTTACCATCCTAGATTCTTCTTTGGTTCCTATATCACAGTCCTCAGCCCCTTCTCGTTGGGGTTGTAGGGTTGATTTTACAGGTATGTCGTTTTGATCAAATAGTATTTCTAGAGGGATCACTCCTTTCGGAATCTGGTTGTTTTTTAGGACCAACATACGATGATCTGTGATTTTGTCTTAGAAAGATTGAGGATCCTCCCCTTCTTGCATGATCCATATCTAGTCATTTTGATTTTCTTGGTCTGCATGAGTTTCGGAAAATTCACCTACTGCTTCAAGAAACTTCTTAATTTGTTGGATATTGTCTGGTATAGATAGTCTGTGTCTTATTTCTATGTGATACTTCAATTTAAAGGTTGTAGGAGGCGTGAAAGTTGAAGCCTCTTTAGTTAATTCATCAGCATGTAAGTTCTCTGCGCGTGTGATGAAGTGGACTTTTATGGATGAGAAAAAGTTTTCCATCAGATGCCAGGTGAAATTCCTATATGATCTCAATATAGGATGCTTGGCTTGATACTATCGATTTATTTGTTTGACTATTAACTCTGCATCTTTGTATACCTCTAAGTTATTTATTTTTAACTTCTTGGAAACCTCTAATCCTAAGACCAATTCTTTGTATTCACATACGTTGTTAGTATAATCTATATCCCATTGTAGTCTGTAGGAAAAAGGAACAATGAAATTTCCTTTGGGAGGCACTAAAAGTACTCTTGCACTAGCCCCTTCACAAGATGAGGCATCGTAAAAAAACATCTTCCAAACACTGGTGCTACACAGATCTTCTGTCATGTAACCTGACTCTTCTTGATCTATATCAGTTTCTTCTGGACAACCATCTAAACCATCATCAAAAGATAAGATACAATTTCCTAAATCTTGATCCACAATGTAAATAGGGAAATTGTTTGTGTTTTGAGGGTCTCTTACTGTGTATGCTAACCTTGTTTCTCTGTACAAATGAGTAAATTTCCCACCAAACAGAAGAATTGTGGTGAACATTATATCTAGTTGAAGAGAACCCCCCAGCTTGGATCCCCATGACCTAGACAACAATAAGCCATACTTAGGGGGAATATCAACAATAACCACATCCATCAAGATACTCTTAACCGGGACATGTGCCAGGGTAACTACTAAATCCTTTAGCATTCCCATACACTTAACCTTTCTCGAGTCAAAAGAGTAAAGATCTCCATAAGGTTTGGTGATCTGGAGACCCAATTTGTCCATACTAATCTTAGGCATAACATTATGGGAGGCTCCGGAGTCTAGGATGCAATTATGTAACAATTGATTGTATACATTTAAAGTGATATAAAAGGGAGAAATAGTGTCTTTGGCCCCTTCAAAATGTGGACCAAAAGTGATGTTAGAGTTGTCATCTTCCAGGTTTAAAACGCCAAACTGGCTTTCTAGCTCTGAGACACCTGTCACTTTGGTAATCTGCTTCCGATAAATGGGGTTTTTTGCTAATTCTACTAGAGGGATTGGTATCTTAATTATATTTATCTCGTTTTCAAAGATGAAAGATCCACTCACCTTGTCTGTTTCTTTAGTTGGGAATTCTGAATCCTTCATTTCTGACTTATTCCTTTAGTCCTTGTCCTTTTATCAATTTGGTCGATTTGACTTCCAGATCAAATTCTTGGATTTTGTTGAGCCATCACCCTCTTTTTCCATCGTTGTCTGGTTGTACCAAAATATCTTTCACAGAACTAGTAGGTACGTATGCAATTACCTTGGAATGTAGTACATATGTTCTGAATGCCTTTAATGCTTTTACCATGGCGTACGCTTGTTTTTCTATTATTTCATACTTCAGTTCTACGTCTCTCAGGCTCTTGGTGAAAAAAGCGATTGGTTGTTCAAAACCTTCTTCATTCTTTTGTAGGAGCACCGTGGCAATCGTGTGTTCAGAGGCAAATGAGAAAATAAGAAAATATTTCAGATAGTCGGGGCTCAGTAACACAGGTGCCTCGCTTATGACTTTATTAATTTGTGTGAACGATGCTTTGGCCTCGATCATCCATTTTAATTCGCCGTCTTTCTTCAACATACCTGTGATCAGTTTTACAATCTCAACGAAATTCAAGATAAATCTTCGTAAAAAAATTATTCTTCCTAAGAAAGATTGAATTTCTTTTACATTTCTGGGAATATTTATAGTATCTATCGCTTCAATCTTCTTAGGATCAATCCTAATTCCATCCCTAGATACGATATGACCCAAAAGATTACCTTCCCGCATGGCAAAATGTGATTTATTTTGATTTAAAGATAGACCAAACATGTGGCATTTTTCGAATGTCTGTTTAAGATGTATCAAGCGTTCTTCGTCGGTTTTAGAGAAAATCGTCAAATCGTCAAGATAAATGACTACAAATTTATCCCTTTCACCGATGAAAACGATGTCTATAGCGCACTGGAATGTGGCCATTGCATTCATCAAACCAAAAGGCATTTTATCATACATGAATGTACCCCATGGTGTAGTGAAAGTGGTTTTTTCTCAATCTTGTTCATTCATGGAAATTTGATTATAACTAGAGAACCCGTCAATCATAGACATTCGGTTGGCTCCAACTACCTTTTCTAGCACATGTTCCATTTTGGGCAGCGGATAGTTGTCCTTAAGAGATGACTTATTTAGATTTCTAAAGTCCACACACAGTCTGATTTCCCCACTCTTTTTCCTGATCGAGACCAGGTTTTCTACCCAGTCTGAATATCTCAAAGGTACTATTATTTTCGCGTCTAAAAGTTTCTTAAATTCTTTTTCGATCACAATTAACAAAATGGGGTTCTCTGTCTAAGCTTTTTCCTAAATGGTTTGACCCCAGGCTTTAGATCTATCTTGTGATCAATTATGGAAGTGTCGTATGTCCTTAACTCATCATAAGACCAGGCGAAAACATCCTTATACTATCTGAGTAGGTCTTTATACTTACTTTTTATTTCGGAAGGGAGGAATTTGGATATTTTTACCATCCTAGATTCTTCTTTGGTTCCTATATCACAGTCCTCTACCTCTTCTCGTTTGGGTTGTAGGGTTGATTTTAGAGGTATGTTGTTTTGATCAAACAGTCTTTCTAGAGGGATAACTTCTTTCGGAATCTGGTTGTTTTTTAGGACCAACATACGATGATCTACGATTTTTTCTCGGAAATCTTGAGGATCCTCCCCTTCTTGCATGATCCATATCTAGTCATTTTGATTTTCTTGGTCTGCATGAGTTTTGGAAAATTCAACTACTGCTTCAAGAAACTTCTTAATTTGTTTGTCATCCTCAAAAACCTGCCAGTGTTGGATATTGTCTGGTATAGATGGTATGTGTCTTATCTCTATGTGATACTTCAATTTAAAGGTTGTAGGAGGCGTGAAAGTTGAAGTCGCTTTAGCTAATTCATCAGCATGTAAGTTCTCTACACGTGTGATGAAGTGGACATTTACAGACGAGAAACAGTTTTCCATCAGATCCCAGGTGAAATTCCTGTATGATCTCAATCTGGGATGCTTGGCTTGGTACTGTTTATTTATTTGTTTGACTATTAACTATGCATCTCCGTATACCTCTAAGTTATTTATTTTTAACTTCTTGGCAACCTCTAATCCTAATACCAATGCTTTGTATTCACATACGTTGTTAGTATAATCTATATCCCATTGCAGTAACAACGAACTTTCCTTCGGGAGCCACTAAAAGTACTCCTTCACTAGCCCCTTCACAAGATGAGGCACCGTAAAAAAACATCTTCCAGACACTGGTGCTACACAGATCTTATGTTATTTAACCTGACTCTTCCTGCTCTATATCATTTTCTTCTAGACAACCATCTAAACCATCATCAAAAGATAAGATACAATTTCCTAAATATTGATCCGCAATGTAAATAGGGAAATTGTTTGGGTTTTGAGGGTCGCTTACTGTGTATGATAACCTCAATTCTCTGTACAAATGAGTAAATTTCCCACCAAACACAAGAATTGTGGTGAACGTTATATCTAGTTGAAGAGAACCCCCCATCTTGGCTCCCCATGACCTAGACAACAATAAGCCATACTTAGGGGGAATATCAACAATAACCACATCCATCAAGATACTCTTAACCGGGACATGTGCCAGGGTAACTACTAAATCCTTTATCATTCCCATACACTTAACCTTTCTCGAATCAAAAGAGTAAATATCTCCATAAGGTTTGGTGATCTGGAGACCCAATTTGTCCATAATAATCTTAGGCATAACATTATGGGAGGCTCTGGAGTCTAGCATGCAATTATGTAACAATTGATCGTATACATTTAAAGTGATATAAAAGGGAGAAATAGTGTCTTTGGTCCCTTCAAAATGTGGACCAAAAGTGATGTTAGGTTTGTCGTCTTCCAGGTTTAAAACGTCAAACTGGCTTTCTAGCTCTGAGACACCTATCACTTTGGTAATCTGCTTCCGATAAATGGGGTTTTTTGCTAATTCTATGAGAGGGATTGGTATCTTAATTTTATTTATCTCATTTTCAAAGATGAAAGATCTGCTCACCTTGTCTGTTTCTTTAGTTGGGAATTCTGAATCCTTCATTTCCGACTTAGCTGTTTCAGTTCCTTGTGCTTGGGTTTCAACTTTTCCCACTGCGGGCTTTTGTGTGCTTACCACTTCCACTTTGTTGTTAGGTAATGGGGTCTATTCCGGAGTAGGCTCATAAATTTGACCTCTTGGGAAGATTTTCTTAGGTTAAGTAGTAGAGATGGGCTTACCCTTAGATCTCAAGTTGTACTTAGGTTGGATCTCAGCCATTATCATTTCAGTTTCTTGTTGGGAGCCACAAAGGTTAGTATGATCACTTTCTTCACCTTTAACCGATGGTTTTTGAGTGTTTAGAGATTTTTCATAATCTTCTCTAGTCAGATACGGTTGTGTGCAGTCATCACCAAAGTTCATGACATCATTATCCGAATCTTCGAAATCTTGGATATCATTCACTCCTATAAAATTTCCGCTCTTTAGGGGAGCTTGTATTTTTTTATCTTTGTTTTTTATCTGTCTTTGCTGGTTCGGGGGGTTGGGGTTTCTCTTGAAATAATTTTTGGTGAAGGAATCATCTTTGGCCTGTTCTAGCTCCATTTGGGATATTTTATTAGATAGTTCCTTGATTACCCTGGCCATATCATCTACTTTGTCATCTGTGGATCTATTAGATCCTGATGGCCATGCTTGTTCTCTTAAGCATTTGGTTTCTCAGTTTCCCATTTCTATTTTAGATTTAAGCTTACCAGAAGCCATCATATTCGACTCGATTTCCACAGCGTTATCCTATATTCGGTTTAGAGTGGCACCCCTTGCTTCTCACAAAAGGAGTGCAAAATCCGGTTCGAAAGCCCCTACGAAAGTTACTTTGGCTACGGGTTGGGATGGTTTAACCTCGGTTGGGATTTTGTTATATAGCATGTTGAATCTTTGAATAAATTCCATGACTGTTTCTGAATTCTTTTTTCTTAAATACCCAAATTCGGTTAAATAATAAATGTGATCCTTTCTTTTGCCCCATTGTCTGAGGAAAGCATCTTCCAAGGTGTCGTAAGACAAGATAGATGTTGCAAGTAGACTCTGAAACCACATTCGGACCTGGACTTCAAAGGTTTGGACAAGAAGCCTTGAATACACGTCCTCGTGTTCAATACTTAGGATGTCTATGAATTGGTCAAAGAAATTAATGTGTTCGGCTACGGTGAGATCTCCTTTCCCAATGAATTTTGGCAAATTTTTTATATAACTTTTGGGAAGGTCGTGTAGAGCAACGAGCAATACCAAGGGAGTGTATCTTGCTACAACTTTTGCAAAAAATCTAGGAGGGGGGGCAGGCCCTTGGCCTCCATCTACTCCTATATGAGATCCTCCCCCTCCTCCTCCGATAATCCCTCCACCTCCTCCTCCGACGACTGCCATTGTTATTAGTGGAAAGTCATAAAGGGGGTTTCAAAAAATTAAAAGTGAATCTTTATTTTCTTCATGAAGAGGAAAATCTGACGATGAATGATAAGGAACGCGAGGACTTGGTTCCTCAGATTTGCAAGAGACAAAATAAGGAGAAACGACGGGTGTAGAAACCGAATGTGTAACACACACTTTAGAATTAGGTGAGGTCAGGAAATTTAACTGAAGAAAATATGGTATGTCAATTGCCAACAAACATTCGAAAGGGCCCTTTCCTTTGTGTACTAAGGGGATTGTTAGATGAATCTCACTCCTAACTTCGAAGCAGTTTGACGTTAGATATTTAGTATCAAAGAGAGGATTGCGTGAAGTTGAAGGTTCAAAAGAACTCCTAGTTTTCAGTTGTGGGTGTTTAAGCTTGTAGACTGCAGCGGTTGTCTTAAGAGAGCCTCTCGCCTTTAGAATCTTCTCGGGATCGGTAACGGGTGTAATCTTCTTACCATTTGAGTTTTGTCTGGTATTCCTGCAACCGGATGCTAGTTTATTATTTGTGGAGTCGCCAAATGAAAGATTGGAAAAGCCTTAAAAAGTTGTGTACTCTTTGTTCACTATCAAAGGGTAACACTTTCAATGAAAAGAAGAATGTCATTTTCCCAGAGAAAACGATTTTGTAGCTTTGGTCCCCGGCAATGGCGCCAAAAAGATGTTGTTCCAGAGTCTATACTCAAGGCTTAGAAGTACAATGTCTAGGCATCTGAAAGTAGGCAAAGGGTAGAGAAAAGAGAAACATCAACCTTCGGCAAGGGAAACAAGGGATGATTTATGTGTTGACGTTGTCTAGCTTCCAACTGTTCCTGGATGTTTATATCCTATTCAATTGCTGCCCATGAACGTTCGAGTTCAACTCGGGTAGTGGCTATTTTAAGAATAGTATCGAAAAGGTTTAAGGCAATGTGTGTTTGATTTGATAATATGGGTTCGATATTGGGTTGTCTTGGTACAGGGACAGTCATGGAGGAACAGTAAAAAAAGGAAACCTCAAGGAGAATTTAAGTGTTCTCTCAATTCGGTCGTATAAAAGAGAGTTTACGGTTTCAGGAATGAAAAAGAAATGCAAATCAGAGGCTCTTTCCCATAACTGGGTTATATTTTAATAAAACGTATGAGGTGGGAGAAAACATTTAGCTATCTATCGAGTAAGGCTCCTATCAAGGGAGAATCTCACGTATAAACAGAAGAAGAAAAATGTAAAGAAATAACCCGATGAAGCATAAAATATATATAGAATTCTGAAAGTGTTGACTAGTCTTATACCTGCTGATAGCTGGTATAGAGGAAAAACAATAAACAATATAGAAAACCAAAATTCATTCACTATAGTAGAGGTTGTAGTAAATTATAGCGAAGCATTCATAAGATACGAATATGAAATGAAACGAAATATGAGATACAAGAAAGCAAACTCATAACACAGTCATGACAGAATTGAGAATCTTTAGTTTTGCTTTATATTAACTCTCAAAATGTAAAACCTCTGTTACAATCGACACAAAAAAGGTCCAACCTTTTTTCTTTCTTTCTATGGTATATTTATAGAGTTTTACAATAAGATGGAATCTCAATCGTTGCAAAATTTTTAGTTATGATAGGGAGGAGACCAATCGCTTCATTTCTTCTTCTCTGTCTTCATTTGGTTCCAGAAGCTTGTCCTCGCGTGTGCTCAATATAGGTGATACATCTTTCAACCAGCCGAGATATCAAACTGGATAGTTTTGCTTGACAATTGGCTTCAAAAGAGTAACAATATCTGGCTAATTATGGCGCCCTATCTTCCATCTGTCTGTCTATGATGTCAATAGTGCATAATTGCACACTTGGTTTAATCATACATTTATCTATTTGGACTATGTTTTCCATAGTCACTTGTGAGATCTCAGCTGAATCTCTTTCCTCTTTTTCATTTAAATCAAGCGAGATTTTTTCCATATTCATTTGAATCAATGCCTCAACATTACCTCCACTAACAATGCCTAGAAGATTACCATATATAGAACTAAAGGCCTCTTCTAAGGAATTCGTTACCCTTTTGGCTTGCAACTTACCTTCCAATATGCTGTGTTCCCATTCTTTTGATAGAATATTTCCTCTGGTCTGCTCCAAAATGGTAAACCTGGGAGTATTTCCCAAATCCCTGTTGTTGGTAGCTATCAAAGCCTCTTGAAAGGCGATCTGTGCTGCTCCAGCTTCTCTTTCTCTAGCAGATAAATTCTCCAAAACCTGATTAACCAACAAGCAGTTGTCCCGAATCACCTCTACCTTTGCGAGTAAATTTCGTTGGGCCGCAAAGACTCTTCTCCGAATCTCCATCGCCTGGGACTGGAACATCCTAATATTTATCACTTTACTTTTGGCAATTTTCACTCTAGCCTATAGCTATTCGATCAAATATTTTTTCTCTCTTGCTTGCATCTGACCATTCTGAATCACCAGCTGTGCTTGTTCGAGCTTAGTCTTGAGAAACTCTATCTCACTTTTATCGACCAACCTTGCTTTCTCTATTCCTACACTTGCCTGGTCTTTGGTATCCTCTGTTGTTGTGGCTAGTCTAGCTTCTAGGATCTTGATGACGCGATTTTTTCGTTTCAGCTGGTTTTTCAAAACTCTGACTAAAAATTGGTTCGCTTTGTCATATGCCCCTAATGTCCTAGCTATCTCTGTTGCAAACTGTTCATTCTTCTTGTCCTTCCCATCAGTCATAAATTTGTATTTCTTGACTGTCGATTCCCCTTCCTGATAGAATTCTCTCTTTACCACTTCCTTTCCCTTCTTATCGAACAAGAACTCATTTAGAGGGAGCTCCTCCACCCTTATAGGCCTCAATTCTTCATTTAAGATCCACCCTGCATCAATAATTCCCTTAGTTGACTGCAAGGGAGTAATTGATGCGATAGGATCTCCAATTTGCTTCGCTAATTGTCCCGGAGTAGTAACTGGAGTTTGGTTCTTCGGCAGGTCGGGAGTCTTTATCTCTACTTTTAGACTCTTAGTTTGCTCTCCCCCATCCTAGTGTTTTTCATTACCAGGATTCGAATCCTTGAAGCCTTCGACATCTTTTTGTTTCACCTCCACTGCACTCGGATGCTCACCCCGTAATACTGCGGAAAGACAACTGCATTAATGTTCTTGGAATTTCAGAACATCGGCCCTCTCTTCAAGTGCCAAGGTTTGTAGCCAAGCTAAAATCTCGGCATAAGACCTTACACCTCGAAAAATGTCATTCGAGGGCGAATTTTCATGTTCACATCTCTTAAGTGGGCAAATGGCCAAATGATTACTCACGACCTTTTGCGGATCGTGCTTCTTGAATTCAATAAGGACCAATTTGAGTTCTTCCAGGGTTGTTGCCTCAACTTTAGCATGCCCTAAATCTAACAAATAATATGAATTTAAATGAATAGGAAAAGGTGGCCATACCTTCTTTGAGTATCCCGTAAGCTCCTTGCTTATGCCACCAATTATTGTTTGTCTTGCAACTTCGCGATAAGCTATCTTGTCAGGGATAAATAATGGTAATGCATGTGGGGGAATAGATGCCTTGAAAACTCTGAGATATGAGAATTTGGCTTCTACATACCAGTCATCTATACTGTTCAAACTCATCACTATACTATCCGAAATTCGGGGTGGTGGGTGACCGAAAATAGTGACATGCAGAGGTACCATCACCCAGTTGAAGATTTCATATACGAAATCTGCCGCTTTGTTTTACCACAATTTCGAGTGATAGACGTGGATGAGCTCGGCCTCTACTTGAGTCCAACTCCAGATCATTAAAGGAAATGGTGTTAGAAAGCATACGGTGTCCATAATGTATGCATACATAAAAAATGAAGAAATCTTTTTGTTCTCCTTCTGAGCCCGGTACTCTGTAACCCGATTGGTCAAGCTATCAGACAACATTGTCACCTAGTCAAAGGAATAGCCTTTGGTGACTCGATGTGTTAGAGGCACCCATTGAAGAAAGAAATGTGAGGTGTCCTCTCTCCCGTATAATCTACATGTCATCATAGCTACATACTTGAACTGTGGTTCCAAGGAAGCTATTGAATATATACCATGACTGTCTACCCTGAACTTCGTCGGGTGAGAAACCCAATCTATTATTAAGCTAGACATAGTCTTGTCATACTGCACACATTCCTTCTGTTTGAACTCTTCCAAGAATTCGACATCATATGTAAGGTTGGACACTGTGGCAACTTGTACATAGCTTGCGGATGTTCAGGTCTGAAACTCCCAATGGTGACCTTCTGCTCATTCATGATGGTTCTGGTTCTTATGTCCACATGTTCTAATACCCATCAGACCATATCATAATAGGGGATCAGTCATGGCCTGGCCACTACTTTATGCATTCCCGATTGAATGACGATTTTATATTTGGTGGTTATGTCGTCTTTTTCATTTTCGTTGGAATCATCAGAATAGTCCACTAATTCATCCTGTAGGACATCAGAAATGAACGACTAGTTCGAGACAGAGTCGACACTTCGAGGTGAAGTATCAATGACGTTGTATGAACCTTGTCCTACAACTTCAACGCTGGTTTTAGATGCTTTTCGCGGGGCCATGACAGGAGATCCTGATTTAGCTCTTCTTCGATAAAAATATAGATACATACAGAAGTTAGCTCATTGAGAAAGTGTGCTCTACGTATTATAGAAATGAATTTGTTAGAACAAATAACAACTCTATATATTCGAAAAACTCGGTACTTTTTTAGAACAGATCGGTCAAATCACGTTTAGAAATAAATTTAGCAAATAAAAACCCAAATCTTTATTTGTTGGTTCGCCTTATTTCTAATTAATGCCATAAATTTTGGCGGTTCGAAATGTCAGTCGGCGTAAGGAAAAATTAAGACTGCCTCGTAAACTGTGCATGCATCAACTCACGGGAGATGTTGGTTTTTCTTAATTAATCATTTTTACCAAAGTTAAATAATCTTTCGGTACTCGTCGTATCGGGAATTTTTTCTTTAACCCTTTCAACCTCTAACACCTGAAATTGCAATGATTTACTTTGCTTAATAAAAACGTAATTGTGATTAGATGCTTATTTAATTACATAATTATTTATATTCTCCATATCGCGGCTCGGAGCTTCGAAGGTAAGTTTTCGGGAAGTTTGCATGCCGAGCTGCGAAACCGTGAGATCGCGATAATACGTTTTAATTAAAAGGGAAGATAAACTTGGATTAAGTGTTTAATTAATCATGTTCATATCTTTATCATGACTTCGCGAGTTGGGGCTTAGATAGTGTATCTTTTTAAAGAGAAAACACCGAGTGGTGAGTTGGCGACATAACTTAACCACGGATTAGCTTTTATCTTTAACCTTTACACGAGTTACTAAAATAAGGACTTCGTGGTTTCGACTATTAGGGTTACGACGATAAGACTTTTGGATTTAGTGAACGTCGAGGCACGAAAACCTGATGACGTTTAATCGTGATTTAGAAAATTTTACTCCCGTTACTGCCCTGGGTAAAATTTTAAAGTGATTTCGCCGTTTCGTTGCTCGGGACTTGTGAACTATGTGATCTATACCGTCCAACATACGAAATCCCGAGGTAGAACAAAGGGGGAAAATTTTTGACGAAAAGTAGAACTCGCTTCGAGAGTACCATAATTATCCTTGCTTGGGTGATAAGACTTCAGAGACTTTGGAACCACATACGGAAAATACGAAAACCATATTTCGATTTCGAGCATAAAGACATGAAATTCGAGACGGGCTAGAAAAAAAAAAGACAGCTCCAACATAGGCTCCAACTAGTGATCCCGTTTTCTTGTAGGAGGGAAGAATAGTAGACCACATGCCGATATTGGGTAAATGGAGTCAATAGCTTCAATCAGGCGAAAAGGTTCCTGAGAACAGGGTACCGAAGGGGAAAGAGAGTTCATTTTTTACCTTGAAAATATTTTCAAACTCAGATAATCTTTTTAAACTTAGTTGTAGTCCCTTTCACGACTTTCCCTTTCTCATTACTAAATTCAGGTCTGCCTTAAGACAATCAAAATGGTCGTAGGAGACCCAACAGATCTTGTGGCTATTAGCTTGCATCAAAAGAAAAAGATTATATGTTTTTAATCAGGAAGACCCGTCTGAACTTGGGATGTGGATCAGGTTCAAAAAGAATTGGTTACCAGAGTAGAGTGATATTCATGTACAATAGCCTTACAGATATCTCAGATATTGCTTCACTGCAAGCGAGCCTGTTCAGTACCCCAGTGAAGTTATCTAGCCCCTTTTACTGAATTTCCTTTCACCACTTTGGAATATATTTGTGCATTAAATGCTAAGATGAGGGAAATCATTTCTGAATTTCCTTTCATCGTCTTTTGGACTAGATGAGGGAAATCATTTCTGAATTTCCTTTCACCACCTGTCTTATAAATTGCTTTTTAGAGCGCGAAGATGGGGGCAATCAATTTGTATCAGGGCTGATATCTATGTAATATTTTGCATTATAGGTCTATCAACTTACTTTGATATCTCGGTACCAACCTTCCCTTGACCTTCACAACACCTTCATTCTCAAGGAAAAAAGATAAAATAATTTTCTTAGGGAATTCTATTTGAGCAAGCCTCAATCCTCCGATATTGTTGAAAAACTTAGGAAATTTAGGATCACTTTAAGCATCCCTTCGTTTAGCAGGGGATCAAGGAGTTGTGAAGACCCACTTTCTTTCCACAATCTGCTTTGAAGTTCATGAGGTTGAAATGAAAACTCTTATCCCTTCTTATGCGAAATGGAAAGATACTGAATTTTTTAAAAGGTAAACCCAAAGATAGAAAAGGGTGACAGGTAGTGACTTACGGACTGAGAATACAGAGGTCAAAAATTTAAAACTGACTCTTGTAGATCTTTTTCGGGGGTACTTTACTTTGACTGAATGCCTTTAATTTGGGTGAATCATTTAATTTGTCTTAATTTTTCATAGACAATTAAACAAAGAAACAACTCTGTTATTTATCAGTTCAGTCGATGTTGTTGTTTGAATGAGGCTACCTCAGTTTTATTTACTTTTTTTCGGACTCCTAGTTTGCTCTCCCCCATCCTGGTTTTTTTTCTTTACCAGGAGTCACATCCTTGGAGCCTTTGGCATCCTTTTGTTTCACCTCCGCTGCACTCGGATGCTCACCCTGTAATACTGCGAGAAGACAACTATGTCGATCTTCTTGGAATTTTAGAACATCGGCCCTGTCTTCAGGTGCCAATGTTTGTATCTGAGCTAAAATATTGGCATAAGACCTTGTGCTTCAGAAAATGTCATACGAGGGTGCGTTTTCATGTTCACATCTCTTAAGTCCGCAACTGGCCAAATGATTACTCACGACCCTTTGCGGATCGTGCTTCTTGAATTCAATAAGGACAAATTTGAGGTCCTCCAGGGCTACTGCCTCAACGTTAGCATGCCTGAAATCTAACAAAGAATATGAATTTAAATGAATAGGAAAAGGTGGCCATACCTTCTTTGAGTATCCCTTAAGCTCCTTGCTTATGCCACCGATTACTATTTGTCTCGCAACTTCGTGACAAGCCAACTTGTCAGGGATAAATAATTGTAATGCATGCGGAGAAACAGATGCCCCGAAAACTCTGAGATATGAGAATTCGGCTTCTACATACCAGTCATCTATACTTCTCAAATTCATCACTATACTATCCAAAATTCTGGGTGGCGGGTGACCGAAAATTGTGACATGCAGAGGTACCATCACCCAGTTGAAGATTTCATATATGAAATATGCCTCTTTGTTTTCCCACAATTTCGAATGATAGACATGGATGGGCTCGGCCACTGCTGGAGTCCAACTCCAGCTGATTAAAGGAAATGGTGTTAGAAAGAATACAACGTCCATAATGTATGCAGACATAAAAAATGAAGAAATCTTTCCACTCTCCTTCTGAGCCTGATACTCTGTAACCCGATTGGTCAAGCTAACAGACAAAATTTTCGCCCGGTCGAAGGAACAGCCTTCGGTGACTCGATGTATTAGATACACCCATTGAAGAAATAAATGTAAGGTGTCCTCTCTCCCGTATAATCTGCATTTCATCATAGCTACATACCTAAATTGTGGTTCCAAGGAAGCTATTGAATATATACCATGATTGTCTGTCGTGAACTTCATCGGGTGTGAAACCCAATCTCTTATTAAGCTAGACACAGTCTTGTCATACTGCACACATTCCTTCTGTTTGAACTCTTCCAAGAATTCAACATCTTATGTAATGTCAGACGCTATGGGCAACTTGTACCGAAACCGTGAGATTGTGATAATACGTTTTAATTAAAAGGGAAGATAAACTCGGATTAAGTGTTTAATTAATCATGTTCATATCTTTATCGCGACATCGCGAGTCGGGGCTTAGGAAATGTATTTTTTTAAAGAGAAAACATCGAGTGGCGAGTTGTCGACATAACTTAACCACGGATTAGCGTTTATCTTTAACCTTTACACGGGTTACTAAAATAAGGACTTTGTGGTTTCGACTATCAGGGTTACGACGATAAGACTTTTGGATTTAGTGAACACCGAGGCGCGAAAACCTGATGATGTTTAATCGCAATTTAGAAAATTTTACTCCCGTTATTGCCCTGGGTAAAATTTTAAAGTGATTTCACCATTCTGTTGCTTGGGACATGTTGACTACATGATCTATAGAGTCCAACATACGAAATCCTGAGGTAGAACAAAGGGGGAAAATTTTTGATGAAAAGTAGAACTCGCTTTGAGAGTACCATAATTATCACTGCTTGGGTGATAAGAATTCAGAGACTTTGGAACCACAGATGGAAAATACAAAAACCATCTTTCGATTTCGAGCATTAAGACATGAAATTCGAGACGGGCTAGAAAAATCAAAGGCGACTCCCACAGGGGACATACACATAAGTAGGTTGTTGTCTCATGTCCACTAAAAAAGAAATTTTCAGCCATTGAAGAAGGAAGGAAGAGCCTAGCCATTGCTACACTCCTTTTACTTCTTCCCTAGTGCTAGCCGTACTTTTAAGAGTTAAGACGAAGGAGACGTCCTAGGCCTAGGTTATCTACACCTAGGGTCATCTTGCTTCTAGGGTTTGGTGATAGGGACTTGCCATTGCAACACTCTCCCTCACCTCACTCTCTTGTCGTGGCTTATCTTCTATGATAGCCATTTTTCCAAGGTTAACCTAAGGAAGGAGGAAAGAGCATGAGGCCTTTCTTAAGAAACATCGAAGTGAGCCTCTTTCCCCTAGGGTTTTGATTCTGGGGCCCTTCCATTGTAGCACTTCAGAACCCTTCCCTCTAGTCCTTAGCCTATTCCCTTCAACCTTTTTTCCCTCTCTTAAATTAACTCCATTTACCCTTAGGCACTGATCTCAGGTCTCCAACGTTGAAGTGATAGTGGTCAAACAACTCTTAAAACTTTTATAAATTTGAAACCCTAACTAACTACTAACCCTAATAAGGATGACGTCACACTTAGTTATTCCATCTTGACGCAATACTTTATGTTGATAAGAAATTAGATGGCGTTTTAAAGAATTTATTGAGTAAGGGATTGATTAAATACATTGTTTGCTACATCATCTCAATATTTATTGATGAATCAATATCGTTCCATTGCTATATTAATTAACATTGATCTGATTGATATCTATTGTTATAATTGCTAATCTATTGATATCAGATAGTTATATGAAGTACTAACCCATTGAATTATAGCCTGCATATATTGTTTTTCTATTGTCTTGTTCCAGGCAGGTGTTCTCATTTGGGGCTACACTTCTTTATTGGTTGTTTAGCCAGACTATCTGATCTTGGTGGTAACCTGTGAAGAGGGACTTTTACTTTGATCTTTATACCTTTGCCTCTTCAAAACCCCAGGTTACCGGGGACGTCTCCCCTCGGCCTAACGTCCCTAAAGAGAAAGAACCTCTCCATTGAGGTAAAATTGGGTGGGGTAGGTTCCTGCTATGTCAATTTAGCCTCTATCTTCTAGCCATCTCACCTAGCTACAAACTGTGCGATCACAAGTGGAAACCCAAACCGGGAGAAAAACAAAGAATTATCTTTTTTATATGTCTTGAAGAATTACATTCATTGGTAGCACCAAATTCCTTTGTTTTCCAGCTGCAACAACAAGGAGGCTCCAACCCCCTAGTTTCTTAGGCTACAACCTGAGGGAATCTCCAACTCCCCAATTCTATGACTATAACCATAAGGAGGCTACAACCCCCAATGTTCTCCGGCTACAACCGAAAGGTGGCTACAACCACCTCTCCTTGCCCCGTCCTGCCACCTTGAAGTAGAAGTAGAATGATTAACCACTGTTACACTATCACTATGAGATATACCGTTGAAAACCTGTGCCAACAAATTTTAACCATGCATCAACCTGTACCTCAGCCTGTAATCAACCTGTACCATAAACAAGTGCATCAACCATGCAACAACCTGTAATAAACCTGTCCCATAAACAAGTGCATCCAACCATGTCCCAAGTATGTACCAATCATGTTTCAACTACTCATCAACTATGACTCATCAAAATGTACCAACATCATCAACTATACACCACATGTATGTGTACCAACTCATCAACTAATTGTGTCAACCATGTACTCAACATGTAC
>ML778408.1:752791-777993 GCA_009831015.1 Picea engelmannii
TGCAAAGGTGGGGGGAAAAGAGACAGAATATTGATCCATTATGGAGGATCCAATAAGTTGTTGAGATGAGGTGATAACTTCAATGGACCTAGATGATCAAAGGAGAAAAAAGACTCAAGAGATAAGGTGAGGACTAGAATTGACCGAGAGCTGATCAAAGGAGTGGATAAGAGTTATACAAGGGTGTGTAGTGAGGTGTCAGGATCAAGATGAATATTCAAGAATAAGATCACACCAGGAAGTCGTGTGAGAGAGGTTGTTGTGTCCAAGTGGAGCATAGGCCAGTACATGATCAAATTTTGTTATTCTTTCTTGGTGCTATATCCTTGGAGAGAGGTGTGCCACCTTTGTTTGGTGATTAATCCTATGGTTTTCTACCAAAATATTTCTCTATCAAGGTTAAGGTGATCAGGGGTGGCTTCGGCCTATGGTTGGGTGACAATATTGTTATATTTTTTATGGTTAAACGATCACATCCACTACCTTCTAACAAGTTATGGGGCAACACTATCTTCAGACAATCTGACTGTTGGAAGATAGGTTGGGAGGATTTGCTCAGTTGCACCTGTAGTTGCAACGAGTTCTTGCTCGAGAAGTAAAACCCTAACCCTCTCGTTGAGGCACCTTAAGTGAAGGGATTGACCTAATTTATAGATAGGCTAGTGCACCATAGCCTAAGACATCTCCTGATACTCTCAGCAAGCTAAGACGTCAAATTTGAGTTTTTGGTCAAAATCAACGGTTGACCAAGTCAAAGCAGTTATGAATTACTCCATGAAGTCAAAAAACAAGTTATAAGGGGCTTCTAACTTCATATCGTGGAATACAAGGATTGACCTCATCCTCTCCAATAATAAAGTGTTGGATATTGTGAAAGGAAAGATCATGGAACTACAGTTCGAAGAAGGAAAAGAGAAGGAACCTTAGAGTGTTGTAGTTTTGGAGAAGTTCAAAGACATTGACATTAATGCCATGTGTATCATAGTGGACTCTATAAAATACCACTTGATACCCTACATCTCCCATATTAACTCATCTAAGAATATGTATGATTCCCTAATAAACCTTTTCTCAGTCAGAAAAATTGGACAGATAATGAGTCTGAAGAATGAGCTATGTGACATGAAAATGAATGATGATGACAGCATAACATCATACTTTGTGAAAATATCTCAGTTGAGAGATCAACTAAAAGTCATTAAAGAGATCATTTCAGAGAAGGAACTGGTAAATATAGTACTCAATGGTCTTCCCAAGACATGGGATGTATTTGTCGCAAGCATGACAACAAGGAAGGAGTATCCCACATTTGAAGAACTTTGCACTTGATGTGCACAAGAAGAATCAAGAATCAGTGAAAAAGAGAAACCCCAAAATAAATATGATGATCAAGCCTTCACAACAAAGTTCAAGAATTTTAGAAAAAAAAAGAAGTTTGGCTTCAAGAAGAAACCAAATCAAGAGAAAGTTATATAAAAAATACAATGCTTCAATTGTCAAAAATATGGTCACTACAAGAATCATTGTCCTGAGATAAAGAAAAGGAAGGAAACACATAAAGCATCAATTGTCGAAGAAAGAACCCTCAAATAAATCCAAGCAGGACAAAACAAACTTCTTCTTCTAAGACAAGGTAACAATACTCTTCATAGTTCTTGTACATACCATGTTTTCTGTACATATCATGTAATATGGTCACGAAGCATCAGTTGTCGATGAAAGAACCCTCAAATAAAGCCAAGAAGAACAAAACAAACTTCTTCTTCTAAGACAAGGTAACAATACTCTTCACAGTTCTTGTGCATACCATGTTTTCTGTACATATCATGTATATCTATTTCTTAGAAGATAATATGTTGAAATATAAACTATACCTATGGAAGAACAACAAGATAAGGATTGTTATCACAATGACTACAAGTCAGGAAATACACATGAAAGGATGAAGTACACCAACAACCCCCAGTAAAAATTAATGTGGAAGTTATTACATAAGTAACAGTTGCAAGATAAGCCAAAATCAGAATCAATATTGAAGAAACCTAGAAGAAGTAAAGACAGAAAGATGTCAGCAAGCAAGAGGAAATTGGAAAAAGACTTTTGACACTTTAAAGAAGGCAATAAGGATGCAAGCGAAAGCTTGGATTCTGTTATATGGAGGGAGACGATTATATACTTCCAAAATAAGAGCATGCATTCATGCATTAAACAAGGATTAGGAGGGATCTAATCATAAATTATATGATCCATTGAAGATGATGATGTATCTATCCATGGTAGAAGCCATGAAAATAATCATGTGCTCAGTATGACTTTAGAAGAAGTCTTCTTCGAAAAGAAGCCTTAAAGTATCCCTAGTTGTCCATCCACATCCATGGTCCTATGATGAAAGAAGAAGTTGAAATATTCAAGACATGGAATCTATAGAAAAACTCCATGGACCCAAGAGCTAAAGAAAAACATCAGGAAGAGCGTGAAAATTCCAAGAGAGAAAGAAAATCTAGAACAAACAGTCATTGTATCAAGAATCACAAGACTACCAGCCTGATCTGAACTCACTAAAAGCAATCAAGAAGAGGAAATGAAAGTTGTGATGAATTAAAATGTATGGAAGAATTATGAATGTAATCATTGTGATATCCATAACTAGAGGTTCTCCCAGATGGAGGAAGAAGACTACGATGATTGCTTGTACTAGTAAACTAGACATACCTCTACATGAGACATTATATTGTCCACAATATCCATGGGTTGGAGTCTACATAAGATGAATGCAAAGACTATTCTCCAGAATAATTGAGCTAACATTGTATGTAGAGAAACCTCAAGGATTTGAGGTATACCAGAAAGAGACCATTGTATGCATATGGAAGAAGACAACTTGGTGGAGAACCTCCAATGCACAACATAAGCGTTGTGAAAACTTTCTATAACAAAGATATTGTATCAGAATAGTTTTAAATGTGTTGAAACTACACATAATAGATCTATCTAAAAAATAATACACACATTTTCATAGAGAATTGAAAAGGAAGAAGAAGGAGAGAAAGAATGGAAAGAATTCTAACTAACCGTTATGAATAATGAATAATTTACAGATGATTTACTCTGTATAACTCAATGAGTTCAACTTGAGGTGAACAAAGTCACCATAGTGGTGTTCTAGAGTGATCTGGACACACACCAATAGTTACAGTAGTGAACTGCCACCTATTCTAGTCTCTTAGGCAATTACGAGAGTGAACTGCCACCTAGTTGAGTTAACTAGTCAACTAGTCTTCAGTTAATTGACTGAACAAAAAGTAGTGAGGAGTTAACTCAAGGAATCAAGGATAATGCACCACTTTGGTGATGATACCAAGGAATGTTCGAGTTAACATGGTGATGATGCCATTGTTGCATGGTGATGATCCCAATGCAACATCTAAACTCAACTCAACTAGTCAAACTAAAGTGTGAACTGAAAGAGAATATTCTCCAGGTGGAATATTCTCTCCTAAAATATAGGAGACTGGATAATGACTAATTATGACTAATAAACGAATAAAAACCTTAGGAAAAATAAATCCTAGGTGTGTGTGAAGTAACTCCAACACCCCCCCTGGACATCACTATGGTGAAAATAAAGATTGGGTCGCGGCAACAAGGGCATGTTAGGTACCCAAGTACAAACGATACACTAAATATAAAGTGAGGAAAGAAGGAAAACCTCATGGGAAAAACACCCCCTCAAGTTACAATGTATGTAATAAAAGAAGAACTACAGTTGCTAGGAAATTGTGTCTTTCACTCCAAGATGACCTCGCAGAGAATGGAATTTCTGCTCAGTGAAGGTCTTGGTGAAAATATTTGTTCTCTGTTCTACTGAAGGAAAGAATTGTAAGTCAATGATCCCCTCATGTACTAAGTCCTGGATGTAGTGCATGTGGGTCTCGATGTGCTTCATCCGCTGCCTCTGAACTCGATCTCTGGATAACTTCAGAGTACTCTGGTTGTCACACCAGATGATGATGGACCGATGAAACTTTATGCCCAACTTAGTGAGAAAATGTTGTAGCCACATAGCCTGAATGGTTATGTTAACTACCCCTCTATACTCTGCCTCAGCTAAAGATAGAGAAATGGTAGCTTGCTTCTTGCTTGACCAACAGATAGGCTCGAAACCAAGACTAAGTGAGTAACTAGATGTGGACTTGCGATCAATCCTATCGCCAGCCCAGTCGGAATCAATAAAACCAATGAGATCTAATGTAGAGTCTGTTGCATAATGAATCCCAAAGGTGATGGTTCCATGTACATATCAAAGGATACACTTTGCATCTTTCCAATGTAGGCCATGCGGCTCTTGCATGAACCTGGAAACTGCACCAACTGCATATGATAGGTCTTGTATGGAGTGTGTGAGATACAACAAGCTCCCCACTAGCTGTCTATATAGTGTGTTGTCAACCAGTGGAGTCTCCCTTCCATCCTCAAGTTTGAATTCTGATAGGAAAGGAGTCGGAGCAGACTTGCAGTCTATCATGTGAAATATCTCAAGGAGATCTCGTGCATACTTGGCTTGAGACAGTTTGATGCCTGATGCATCCTAATGGATCTCAAGTCCAAGGAATAAGTGTAGTGGACCCATGTCCATCATCAAAAAACTATCATGAAGAATCCTCTTGACTGCAACTATCGCTGAAGTCGAGCAACCAGTGATCGACAAATCATCGACATACATAACTAAAAGTATAAGTGAATCAGTCGTCTTGAGCATGTATACATTCAGGTCTAATTTACAACGTACAAAGTTATGTGACAACAGGTAGGATTCCATATTGGGATACCATGCCCTCGGAGCCTTCTTGAGGCCATAAAGTGACTTCTTCAAACGACAGACCAAAGATGAGTCCTGCATAAATCCCTAGGGATGCTCTATGTAGATCTCCTCAGAGAGATCACCATGAAGAAATGCATTCTTCACGTCCATCTGATGGACTTCCCATCCCTTGGATGTCGCAATGTCAAGTGCCAATCATATGGAGTCCATCTTCGCTACTAGAGCGAAGGTCTCATCATATTCAATACCATGAACCTATTGAAATCCTTTGGTGACAAGCTTGGCTTTGTATCTACTGATTTGTCCATACGATGCATTCTTGGTCCTATAGACCCATCAAAATTTGAAAATTTTCCTCCCAGAAGGAAGGGGAACCAAATCCCAAGTCTAGTTCTCGGGGAGGGAGTTGTACTCCTCCTGTATGGCGGATTCCCAAAAGGGATTTCCAACAGCCTTGCCATAAGACTATGGATTTGAACACTGAACCAAGAAAATATGCCTGGAAGGCAATGGTTTAGTGGAAGTGAGTGAAATAGGAGGCTCCTCAAAATCAGATCGAGTCCTCCTAGTATCGGTTGGATCACAGACGAGATCCCCTACATCCTAAAGAGTAGTATGTACCCACTTGGGCCTCTGATCTAGCTCTGGGACTGCATATGGATACTCTGACTCTGTGTCTGACTGTACTGACTCTGAATCTGAATCATCTAATTCCTTTGAATCAAAACTCTCATCTGAAGAAGATTCAACATGCGCATGCTCATCATCTCGGACAAGTGGAAGAGTGAAGGTGTCTGCATGTGAATGCTGAGGTACATGTGAGACACTTTCCTCAAGTTGGACACTACTCTCAATGATGAGTCGGTCCAAGGAAATATAAAAAGTCGATATCCCTTCACAACATCGGGGTATCCAACAAAAATGCAGTCAGTGCTTTGTGGATCAAGTGTCTTCCTCTTTTAAGAGGGAATCCGGGCCCATTCACATGAACCAAAAATGCGAAAGTGGGACACTTTCGGTTTGAGGCCACTCCAAGCCTCATAGGGGGTCTTATCCTTCACATCTCTACGAGGAGATCTGTTTTGGATGTATGTTTCACAATTAGGTGCTTCAGCCCATTGTCTCTGTGGTAGTGACTTTGCATGCAACATGCAAGATGCCATCTCCTTTAGAGATATCCTTTTCCACTCGGCAACTCCATTTTTCTATGGAGTGTAGGGAACTGTATGCTACAACTAAATCCCTGCCTCATGGAAAAGATTATGAATCTCATGATTCACATACTCTCCCTTGTTATCAATTCAGAGGACTTTGATCTTCTTTCCGGACTGTGTCTCAACCAAATCTTTGAAATCTTTGAGGTGTTGAAAGACCTCGGATTTTTGCTTGAGAAAGTAGATCCAAGTAAAATGTGAGAAATCATCAACAAAAATGATAACAAACCTCGCTTTTCTAATCGATGGATGTGGAAAAGGACCCATGAGGTCACTGTGGATCATATGTAAAGGTGCAAAAGCTCCCTGAGACATTCCTTTGACGAATTTCTCTTGAGGGTGTGTTTCGAGAACACATCCCTCAAAAACTCCCTTGGAGAAGATCATATCCGGTAGACCATCAACTAATCCGTGCTTGTTAATTTATTGCATGTATCTGAAATTCAAATGTCCAAACCTTTCGTGCCATATCCTACTACTTTCATCAGCATGAGTAAGCAGTAAAAAAGAATGGGGTTCAATGAATTCAAAAAATGTATACAATCTAGACTGATGATTTACCTCACCGGTAGAAACCCTGGAGTTGGTTTTCATGTCATATATGTCCATGGAATTTGGTGTGAATACGATTTTTTTTCTGGTGTCGGAATTCGTCATTTAATACATGGAGAGAAGGTTGATAGAAATCTTGGGAACATGCAACACATTCTCGAAGCTTTCGTTGGTGAGTTCAATCCTTCCTTTGTCAGTGACGTCATCATAAGAGGTGTCCCCCATCATAATAGGAGGACCTTTGCATGCATCCAAAGAATAATAGACTTCTTTTGAGGAAGCCATGTGATGTGATTCTCCTGAATCTACGATCGAAGCATTGGGAGAGGAGTTGATTGCAATCAAGGCATGGCTAGAATTGCCTTTCTTGGAATTCGGATCTTCTGGCTTCTTCTTCTTTCCACCCTCGGGGATGCAATCTCCAAGGTGTTTTTTATGAAGTATTTGAGAAATCATATCTATTTGTTTTTTCATGCATGTGGATTCCGAATGGAATCCTTTGTGACAGTATGTGCATTTCTCTCCTTTTCTTCCCTTTTCTCCTTTGGATTCGGAGGCATCGGTGAAGGGTTTTGTGTACCCTTCCTTCTTCATATGTCCATGATATTTCATCTTATCTTTATATTTATATTTCTGATATTTGTGGCTTCCATCATGCACAGTGAGTGCATGCTCCCTTGGGCCTTTGATTGTTCCCATGTTGATGAGCTTGGTTTTCTCTTCTGTCAAGGATTCGATAAAGTCCTCAAGAGAAGGCATCTTCCAGGTGGCTCTGGAGGAAAATCTGATAGTATGGAATGTGGATACAAATACAGAGAATTCAGGACCAATTTTGGAGAGAATGGTGAGAATCATTTGTTTCTCCTCCTTCGATTTATCAACCCCGCAATCTTTGAGTTGCAACAATAAATCCTTGGATTTTGTAAAGAAATCTTGGATATTCTCGAATATTTTTGGATCCAATGTGAGCAGCTTCACCTCCAGTATGTGTCCCCTCATCTAATCCTATTTTCCAAAGATCCCTTCCAATATGGCCCAAGCTTCATTGGGAGTCTTACAGGAAGATATATGAAAAAGGAGATCGGGAGAAATAAGACTGCAAATTGTTCCGAGTGCCTCATCCATGCGATTTAAGTACTTGGATTTTTCTATGGATGATGTCGGATCTGTATCTATATTCATGGTTAACCTATAAAACCCTTTGGATCGGAGATGTATGGCTATTTTCACCTTCCATGAAAAATAGTTGTAAGGTGTAAGAATGAATTCTTTTTGGAATTCCATCTTTTCGATGTCTTCAATATTTTGTACCTGCAAAATATTTTGGTGTAGATTTTGCTTAGCAGCCTGTCGGATCTGATACCATTTAAATTTGTTGAACCTACACAGAATAGATCTATCTAAACAATAATACACACATTTACATAGATAATTGAAATGGAAGTAGAAGGAGAGAAAGAATGGAAAGAATTCTCATTAACTGTTATGAATAATGAATAATTTACACATGATATACTTTGTATAACTCAGTGAGTTCGACTCGAGGTTAACCAAGTCACCATATTGGTGCTCTAGAGTGATTTGGACACACACCAACAGTTACGGGAGTGAACTTCCACCTATTCTAGTCTTTCAGGCAGCTACATGAGTGAACTGCCACCTAGTTGAGTTAACTAGTCAACTAGTCTTCAGTTAACTGACTGAACATAAAGTAGTGAGGTGTTATCTCAAGGAATGTAAGATAATGTGCCAATTTTGTGATGATACCAAGGCAAGGTCGAATTATCATGGTGATGATCCCAATGCAACATCTAAACTCAACACAACTAGTCAAACGGAAGTGTGAACTGAAAGAGAATATTCTCCAGGTGGAATAGTCTCTCCTAAAATATAGGAGACTGGATAATGACTAATTATGACTAATAAACAAATAAAAACCTTAGGAAAAATAAATCCTAGGTGTGTGTGAATTAACTCCAACAATGGTTACTCAAAACTTCAAGATGATGGATTGCCAATCCATGACAAACTCTCATGATAATAGAAGAAGTACCACTTGGATATGTTCCAGTTAGACCCTTCCCATGATGTTGTGAACTAGTAGGAAACAAAAGAGATGAATCCAACTATCATATACTATAATGATCATACCTATATGAATCCTTCAGAGAAAACCAATGTTCCATAAAAACCTAACTACATTGAGATCAAGCATTACATTCTCTGTGATGAGGTCCAGAAAGGAGAAGTGCTTCTCAAATATCTCCCTAGATGATAATATAAGAATACATTTTGGTAAACCCTCTATCCACTATGGAAGAGTTTTCATACTCAAGAAACAAGCTAGAGCTCATGGAGAAGACTTCCTTATTGAAAAGGGAAGAGATGACTCCCAGGTTGGGATGGAGCACTGATATGTTATTGATTTATGGACATTCATTTTTCAGTTCCTTTCCATTTCAAAAAGTGGTTTGATATTTCTTATGGATAGGCATTTTCTAGTTCTGAAAATGGTCCCAATCAAACGGTCATTTTCGTAATGAAAATGGTTCAATGGATTGTTGATTTACCATAGACAACGATTCCAAGATAGTGGGGGAATGGTCTAGGACAATATTTCTTCTTGATAGTCACTCTTATTAGTGGTCAAGAATACTGGTCCACCTTGCCGGATAGTCATTCTTTCAAAGCTCACAATTATGAGAAGTTTTGAGGAATGGTTCATTTTGGAGGTTGGTGCAAGAAATTCATTTCCTTAGGAAATGGTTCAGACAGGCATTCCCTAGGGAAGATTCTTTCTCTCAATTTTTCACTCTGTTTAGTGTTGGATGAATGGCCTAGATAAGTGAATGGTCTAGGTTCAACAATCAGTCACAACCATTCCCTAGGGCAGAATCATTCTCTCCAGGTTGCACTTTGTTTACTGTCGTAGGAATGCTCTGGATAGGTGAATTGTATAGGATCATAAATCAGGACAATTATTCTTCCTTTCTTTAGAAGAATAGTCCAGTATCTCATGACTGATATTTTACCTTCTGAGGGTAGATGCTCTTCCATATCTCACACATGTGAGTGGAAGAGTGGACCAAATGATTCAGTTTATATCATAACATTGTTTTTCTATGCAATTTGATATCAGATGATATGATTTCTATGGAGATTGTATGTCTCTAGACATTAGATGTATTCTATTGTGGTGGACGTGTTCCACTGATTGTGACTATGTGTCACTGATTAAATAGTTGTGTGCTACTTGGTGTGGTAGTGTACCATTTGATTGTAGTTTTGTACTACTATGGATAAACACAGTTGTGTTATATTGAATGACATTGTTCGGATTTCCTTGTAGACTATCTATAATGTTGAAACTGATTATCATCTAGATGGATGATCAGTGTACTAATGGACAAACATTCTCCAGATGGAAAATGGTCCAAAACATATATTCTTCTAGGACATATGCCCAGATTAGAAGAATGGATTTTGTATCAATCCTTGAAGTGATTAATTTATTCATCATCATGTTTGATTACTCATATGGAGTATGGTTTCGAGAGATGATGCATTTGATGTTGTCATATGACACTGACAGTGATTATGGTGTTCGTGGTCTAATCATGAGATATTATGTATGACTATGATGATGCTACCAATTCAATGGTATGTTTGTTCTCAATACCATTTCCTTCAATACCTCCCTAGCCAAGAGGAAGTGCTCATATTATGGTAGCTGCAAAAGGTATTTTCCTCCACGTGTAAACCTAACAAGAATAGAATATTTTGGAAAGAAGGAAGAAACCCTAAATAATTGGTTAAGAACCCTAGAAGACAAGTGTAACATCCCCAACCACCAACAGGCTGGGAAATTCCACTACTCCTGCAGCTCTACTGCTCTATTTTGATCTGTGACAACTTCATCCTTAAACTACTCGGATATGCCACACAAAGATACTTGCAGAAAAACATACACATCCATATAAACATAGAATGACTATTGTACATATATATAACATAATAATACAAAAATAACATTATGTCTACACATGCAACATATACAACATATACATGAAAACCTCATCAATTACAACATATGTTCTATTACACAACATGCAAATAAACATAAAAGTGGTACTTATCTTTTATTAGAATACCACCAACTATGGGTAGACCTTTCACAAACCTCCCAGCCATAGACCACGTTTCTCATCATGCTTAGAAGTGGGTCACCCCCGAGCTGGGACTAAGCTCCACCCAAGGAAATGGAATCCTATACTAGACTGAGGTTACATGAAACTTCACAAAGAAACCGAAAGGATTCTCTCCAGGAACCTTCTTACGCCCACTACTCATGGAATCTCATTCCCCACATGTCTGTTCCACCTCAGAGTATACACCTTCACAAGCATAGTTCATCGGTGCTTCAAATCCCTCTCTGGTTGTTGGCACAGGGGATGACTCAGGGTTCAATGCTACAAAAATGCACCAACAAAGCCCTAACTACTGGCCCTTTCGGCAACACCTGCGAAGTAGATGAAGTCTCACCCGAGGTAGTGGCAGGGGTGGTTGCAAGACTCAAGTGTCTACAACCTTAGCTGGGACATAGATATGTTATTGTACTACTTAATAAAGAACTTAACATCATCAGTTCCTCAATATTCAATCAACATCTACTTTGCTAATAAAATAGGGCTTCACATCATCCACACTAATCTAACATATTTAATAACTTAGCATAAACATAGAGGTAGATCTAATATGGATCAGATATAATATTCTCACATGTGATTAGCACTAATCATAATAAGATCTATCTAAATACATCAAAGCACTTAGCAAAATAAGACATGAACACATTAAGGAAAGCACAAAGAAAGACAACACAGTGTTTGCGTGGTTCACCCCCACCCTAGGGCTACGTCCACCAACTCTTCTTCTTTGTTTTCTTCATTCAATCAGTTACAAGCACAAAGCCATCAAAACTCTTAATCTTCATAGGATAGAAGATCTGCCCAACTCACTAGATCCTTCTTCCTTGCGTTACAACACTAAGCCATGCACAATCTGCTACAAGGACCTGCACTTAGCTCTCTAAGTCTCTTACAGTCATGCACAACGCACTTACAAACTCTACTCGCACTTAGAATACATTCACATCACATAGATTAACCATTCAACTACTTATTACATTTCCTATCCTTCTATTTATACTTCCGAAATAGGCCTAAATATGGGTAAACCCATGTGTCGACATCCCATTCCCGTTACATATTCCTGAAAACCCAAAAAGGGTCCAAAAGTGGGCCTAGATCTTGTGATCTTCGTTTTGTCTTGCGCTCCTCCTTTGACAAGCTATCAAAGTCCCAAAATAGGTTAATATGACCAAGAATCTCCCAAAACTTGGTCAAGGGCCAACAGACCCCAACACTCACCTGTGACTCATCCCGAGTCACTTTGATCTGACCAGTTCTGCTTTGAAGGCCTCAATCTTGGCTCGAGCTTCTTTGACCTGCTGCTTTGTGACGACCTCTTTCTCGGTGAACTCTTGGACCTGCATCATTCACGGGCCCTTCTAGCCATTTCTCTGATATCCCGACGAAGCTCCCATTCTGCAAATTTTTTGTTTGTGAAGTTCCCTTTGGAAACTTTTGTAATTTTTCAAACTTATCTCTCTTCTCACTTAGCTTTCTAGCCTTCCTCCCAGTGATCTTTGTCTTGGTAGTCTTTTTTCCATTTTGATTCTTATCATCTTTGCAGATAGTCACTGCGCGTTGTTGAGATTCTCTCCTAGGACTTAGGGGTAACACCTCTTCTTTATCCGATATAGGTACTTCAGTCTCTATGAGTCTTCTAATGTTCTTGCAGCTTCGACATTTGGGTTTCTAGTGTTAAATAGCTTCAATATGGTCTCATGTTCTTCAATCAAGTATGTGATCCTTCTAATCATGAAATATTTTAACTCTTATTTCTTCTTCTCTAAAACTTCTTCTTCTTTTTTCCATTTGTCTTGATCTCTTTCCATCCAATGTTTCCATAGTAACATAGTAAATAGGGGATTGTCCTCAATAAATTGAATAATGTCGAAATCTTCTTCTGTCGAAGTTCCATTTGCATTCATAGTTATCTGAGCGAGCCTCCCACACAGGTTTACCAGTTTTCCTCTGAATAACCCTATTCCTCCTAATGAAGGAATCATAGTAGCCCCCCCTATATCTTTCCAAGTTCTCTCTGTCATGATATTCACCTGTGTTTCCTCGTCTAGAAAACAGTCAATGTCGAAGTCTCCTATTCTTGCTTCTATGCATTCCTTTTCTTTAAAAATCTCCGATAATCTAAAATGTTGGTGGTCATTCAAGGTTTCTTTCAATTACAACAATACCTTCTCTCATTATTTCTGGGGTTCTTCTATAGCCTTAGTTTTTGGATCTACCTTAGGGTTTTCTTGTCTTATGTTCATACTTTCAAGAGTAGAAACCATTCTATGGAAATCCAACACTTAATGGTCCATATGTTTGCAACAAAGACAACCAAGTCTTATCCTAGGGCATGCCTTAACAAGGTGTCCCAGTTTTTTGCAGTTGTAACAGAGGGTTAATCCTCTCTTTCTTTTAAATGATCCCTAGCTTCTCATGTACTCCATGCTAGGATCATGGGAGCTAACCTGCAATAAATTATTTCTAGGATCCTGCATCCATTCATTATTCCAAACATTCTTTCTATGCATAGGTATAACATAACTTTCACTATTCTTATCAGATCTACTCATATCAAATTTTATTTCATCTATTAATACCCTGGTTTTCAAACTAGGACAATCTCTATTAAACATACCTAGATCCATACTCTAGAAAAAAAAAATTTCTTATCTTACTTCTATAGGGTACAAAGCTTTCAGATCTAAAAATTTTCACTATTCTTACCTTTATCAGAGCACAAAGCTTGCATATCTTACCTCTTTTAACCATAAATTTTCACTTTTTCTTTTCTTAAAGAACAAAGCTTTCAGATCTTGCTCCTTTCCTTCAGATCTGACTTCTGTTCTTCAGATCAAGCTTCTTTCTTTTAGAACAGAGATTTATAAATCAGGTAGAATACTACACACCAGGGCATAGATCTACGCATAGAGATTTCATAATCTCAGGTCGAATATTTGCACATACCTTCTTCTTTCTCAGTTCCCAGCAATCCCAACTTTAGTTCTCGGCAACAAAACCATTTGTTGGCACAGGGGTAGACCCAGGGTTCAATGCTACAACAATGCACAAACAAAGCCCTAAATATCGTCCCTTTCATCAACACCTACGAATCAGATGAAGTGTCACCCGAGGTAGAGGCAGGGGTGGTTGCAAGACTCAAGTGTCTATAACCTTAGCTGGGACATAGATCTGTGATTGTACTACTTAATAAATCACTCATCATCGTTAGTTCCTCAATATGAAATCAACATCTACTTCACTAATAAAACAGGGCTTCGCAACATCCATACTAATCTAACGTATTTAATCACTTAGCACAAACAGAGAGGTAGATCTAGTAGATCAAGCACTAAGAACATCCATATGGATTAGATATAATATTCTCACATGTCATTAGCACTAAGCATAAGCAGATCTATCTAAATACATCAAAGCACTTAGCAAAATAAGACATAAACACATTAATACAAGCACAAATCAAGACAACATAGTGTTTACGTGGTTCACGCCCACCCTGGGGCTACGTCCACCAATTATTCTTCTTTATTGTCTTCAGTCAATCGATTACAAGTAAAAAACCATAAAAACCCTTAATTCACACAGGACAAAAGATCTACGTAGCTCACTAGATCCTTCTTCCTTGCATTACAACACTAAGCTCCCCACAATCTGCTACAAGGACTTGTACTTAGCTCTGCAAGTCTCTTACAGTCATGAACAATGCACTTACAGACTCTAATCGCACTTAGCATACATTCACATCACATACATGCAACATTCAAATACTTCTTACATTTCCTATCCTTCTATTTATACATACAAAATAGGCCTAAACATGGGTAAACCCATGGTCCGACATCCCATTCCCATTACAAATTCCCAAAAACCCAAAAAGAATCCAAAAGTGGGTCGAGATCTCGTGATCTTTGCTTCGTCCTGTGATCCTCCTTCGACAAGTTGTCGAAGTCCCAAAATAGGTCAATATGACCAAGAATCCCTTAAAACTTGGCCAAGGGCCAACACTAGGTCTTAGAAACAGGTCGGATTATGATGTCTCCGAGCTTCGTAGCTGGTGCTATACTCTCTCTAGGAGAAAACCACTTCGCAACAAATTATCTCACCTAGAGAGAGTTGCTCATAGTCTCAACTACTTGCGTCTTCTACCACAGTCCTGACAACCCTCTTCTTCAACAAACTCCTCGACTGGGCTCTAGCCAGGTGAGGAAAACAACAATGATTCAACATTCATTCACACAGGGATGATAGTAGCAACAACAAATGGGCATGGCACCACAGGTGACAATAGCCCACACAAAAACATGAAACAACTAAGGTGATTACTCAGGTGTTGGGTTCCTCATAAGACATAGAACAACTCATGGAGTACCGGTTTCAGGATGCGTGACAATGCAGAGGTCGAACAAGCTAGATGAAAAATCATTCCATGGGTTTCTCCCATTGGTGTTCAATGTGTGCGACCAGAAAACAAAATGCAGAGGTTGATTCTCACGGTTTTGGGTTTGAATGTGGATAGAAGAATAGACAAGATGAACTGCTAACTCAGACAGAGGATGGCAGAATGAATCATGGGTTACTCATTCCAGGGTCCCTAGTGGATGTCCCCGTTCACAGTTAGACAGTGGATGGAGAATTGTCAGACTCCACAGAACCAACCCCCAACATGAGTCAACGTGTCAGGTTTTAATGCATGTGCCCAGGTCAACACTTTTCTTCATGGAGCTCCATGCACTACATTCTCATTTCTTCCCATTTCCTAGGATCTTAGGACAACACTTGGTCAATTAACCACCTTAGCCCTTTAAGAAATATTATTAAATTATTATCCCCTTTACAAGTAATCCCCCTAGCTTATCCCTTAGGCCCACACACTTAGCCTCCTCCCTTACCTAACCTAGTGGAATCTTAGTCTCCCATCACTCTTTCTTTCTGGTCGGGCTGCAAGCAGCTATGTTTATATTTTATTAATGATCTTCATAATTACATATACAAAATCAGGCTCCTAGACTTTAACACCTAGGCTCTCCAACCTAGTAAACACATAAGCCCACCAGTTGATCAACACTTGGATCACTAGCCTATAAACATGCTTACAATTCATAATATAATTGGGGCTCGTCTTTGGGGATATTACAATCCCCTTCCCTTATTTTTGCACTGTCCTTAGTGCAACTCTTTAAACAACATCATCAAGATTTCCAATATCTTCAAAAATATGTGGGTATTCAGCCCACATAGCATCCTCATGCTCTGATGTTGCATCCTCAAGACCATATCAGTTCCACTGGACCTTTACAAGACCTATGGATCTATTCCAAAGATTCTTGCTTTTCCGGTCCAATATACGCACCGGATGCACTTTCCAGACACCTTCTTGCTCCACCTGAATCACATTTCAATTGATTACATGATTAGCATCAGGTATATATATTTCTTAAGCAATGAAATATGAAACACATTATGTACAATCATGGATGCAAGTAATGCAATCATATATGCAATGTATATATATGTATATAAAGACAATTCTAATAACATTAAAACATGTATCCAACATATACAACATACAATAGTTAGAGAATTGTAATTATCTTTTGATTTGAGAAGACCTTCCACCCATGAGAAGGGTTATCACTCCATTGGGGTAATGGCTTCCCAAGATAGCTATGGTCCAAAATCCATATCCACATGCTCTAGGCCAAGTTACCAAACCTCAGAAGCACTCTAAGGTCATTCAAACCTCAACAACACTACAACCAATGGTCTCTCATTCCCCACATGCTTGTCCCACCCCATGATTGTACACCTTCACTGTCACACAATCCATTAGTTGCTACACCTCCCTTTCCTTGGGATTCAACAACAGTTTGGCTCAAGAAGTCTCAGAACATCGTGGCTCCTGGAGTTCCAACTACCCTCAGATATTTCTAATCAACATGTTCCCTGAGCTACTGTTTGTAGTCAACATTCTAAATTTAATCAACATCATCACATTTATGTCACCCACATGCAATTATCATGAGAAAACATAAAATAATTCATTTAGGAATTCCAATTAGTTCAAAAGGGAATTCAACTTTTATCCCCAAAACATGAAATTCTATTTCATGATTCATCTTGGATGTTTCCATATTATGAATGCATCCAACCTTGTGATTTTCCATAGGCACCAAACTGCATACCAATTTCCTACAAGACTTCCTCTTGCATACTACCAACAAATTATCAGTATTTTCTATACATCATAATTCAACATGTACAACACCTTATCCAATGATCTTAGAATTATCTTCACCTAGCAATTCAATCACAATTACCAAACAACTTAACCAAATAGAATGACACATCATTCTATGCATATGCATGTTCATAATTAATAATAGAAAGTTTATTATTTCAATTTTCTGAACATAAATTTTTTTGTAGTCTTTATTCCTGTGACTACCTCCCTTGCAACTTTCCTATTGCAATGTTTAACAGTTCCTTAAATGTTCTCAACTTCATGATTTAGCAACATTTCTTCCATTAGTATAATTATTTCCATGCCAAAAACATATATACATGCACTCAAAAAATGCATTCAACAAAGTGCATTTAAGTATACAGTTCCATCATGTATGAGTGCAACTCTGCCCCTTACTAGACATGAGTACAACTCTCAATGTCTATTTACTCAGTGCACCCTTGTATTGATTTACATAATGCTCTTTAACTCAGTCATATATCTCACCATCCATGAGTTGGAATTCTTGCCAATGTGTTGACACATTCTCCACACACTTTCTATTGTCTTCCCAATTAATTGGACGCCTTCCTTTTCGACCCGAATACTACACCAAGAATATAATTATGTGGTGTTCATTAGTGCTAACAAAAATGATGCAGTCACGGTTTTATTTAAAGGTATGAATCTTTTAGTACCTGTGTGTCTCATAACCTTTACATATCCAACCATGTCTCGGTCTCATACATGACTAGCTTACTGGCATTCATTCTTATAACAAATGCTTATTTTAAAATTATTTGGTTATTACCCCATAACCAAATTAACATAAAATTCTACTATGTTAGTGTGTGCATTCAGAAGCTAAAAGGTTTTGAATTAATACAGACCTCCAACCATGACCACATCTAGTGGTATGCGTTCAATAATATAATCACGTGACTTTATAAAATAACTCTGGCTCGAGAAATTCTTACCTAAATTTCCTTTCAAAAATTATGCAAAAAGATTAATACAAACACATACCTGCATGACTTCCATTAATAAATTTTATACTACCTAAAAGTCTGCTAGCAGTAGAATCTTCCATGCTTATTTTATCAAACTTATAACCAACACTTCAACTCTTTGTTGCTTCACTCCTTATGCATAAACATCACCAAAAACACTTGCAAACATGCAATCATTCTTTCCTCTAACTGACCCACCAAGCCATAACATACTTGCTACCACATAAATTGCAACAACTTCTTTCTCCCTATAAAACGTTTTCTTGCTGATCCCAGAAGTATTCAATTCTTCTTGGATTCCCGAATCTTCTTGTTCTGTCATTGTAGTCACTATACATGACTATTTTTGTCCTGAGCACTTTCTATCCAAATCACTCTTGGTTTCCTTTGCATTTATAGTCCCAAACTAAGTTGATATTAACCTTCAGTTTTCGTTAATTTCCTAGGTCCAACTAACCCAATCTCATACTTGGATGAATCAAACTCCATACCAAGTTGTTTTATAGAGTCTGGATTCCTCAACATCCAGTTACTCTTCAGAACTGAACTTCTTTTACCTTACCATCATAGATTCAAGTGATACCTCCAACTTCTTGAGTTGTCACTCATGGCTCAATGGGTATTCATTGTTATGTAAGGATTATGTCTCCTGAATTAACCGGGATATGCTCCCATAACCAATCATAACATAATATGCAATCGACATTTTATCTAAGTGCATTGTAGCATCAACAACACTTACACACTCCTAGCCTTCAACCATTACATATCAATTTAAATATCAAAAATTAACTGATGGAATCCTTACCTCGATCCCCTTCAACATGTATGCATCAACAACAACTAAATGCATACCTTACTAGTTTTTACCAACCTACTTATTGTTGTCTAACCAACTGATATTTGTAGAAGCTCACAAATTCTCCCTTCATCATTTTGGTCACCATTCCTACCATCCTCATGGGTCTTCACCTCGATGGAAATTATAAGAAGCAACAATATCCACATATTTAACCCTATTGTGTCATTTTTCCTGAATAAATAATCTATCCTTTAGTTATACTCAAACATTATTTCATAATAACAGACTATTCTAAGTTCACCACCATGTTATATGCATATCCAACCATGTAGATATGAAAAATTACACATCCATATTTTTCCTGCTCTCCTTGGGGCTGCATGACCTCCCGGTCTAGGATCTTTCTTCCTTCTTAGTCAGATCGACCCTTCGGGCTCCTTATTGAACCCAAAACAATTATAAATTGGTTCCCTCTTTCTTAAGGTGCTCGGTCCTGTCATACCCACTACCTATATCTACGTACTTATGAAACGTCAATTTTCTGGCGCTAAATAATTTTCCATTAGCCCCTTCCTTCATATGCCCGTGGGTTGTGACCTTATGAAAAATAAAATGTGATTGCGGGCATGGGAAAGAGTGGTTTTAGACCAACCCTCTTTTCTCCCCGCAATTAACCTCCAGCTACCACACATCACTTTATTAAAACCGTGGTAAAAATTGCAGCTCGCTCTCATATTTTTAACATCCGAGCAAGTTCTAGCACTGCAGTCCATCTCGTCTGTTGATCTCTTGCTTTCAGGAATGATTTGTGATCAACGACTGTTATCTATCCTCCTTTCCTATCTTTCACGCACCTTCCCAGACCTCCATGATCTGTTGGCATGTAGCTCTCTTATAAACTAACAACTCCGATTGATTCCATCTTTTTGATCTTCGGGAGTTTCAACTCTCACCTCTTGCTTACTCCTCGATACTTATCTTCTAAAGTGGAAGATCTGTTGACACCTATCACTACAAATGTGCGACTACAATTTCCTCCATGAATTCAGCCTTCGAGAGTTTCATTTCTCAAACTCTCATTTATTCCAGAGTGATCTCTTTGAAATGGAAGATCATCTGCCACGTATCCTGCTATTCAACGACTCTTCTATCACTTCAGGAATTTAGTCTCCTCAAACATACCAACGATATTTCAGCTCCCTCCTCAATCAATGATCCAAATATTCTTCGACACTTCAAAATTTTCCCCTTCCTCTTTCCTCCAGAGTTCTAGATATGGCACCACGTGTCCACCTTCACATCGGTGGCTTTCATCTTCTTCAGAACTTTGGGGTTCATGAGTCTCAATTTTGAACTGAGACCCTAGTGAAATTCACCCGGAGACGTTGATCTACTGACACGTACTCCTCCTGGTGGTCAACAGCCAGGACCTACTTTGGGTATTTACCTGGAGTCCACAGACTTACGCCACCTATCCTATGGATCCGACATATGACGTTTACTTTGGGTCTTTGGAATTCTCAAACATCAACTTTCTCCTTCCTTCAAAGTCTACAGATTTTTGTCGTGTTTCTGCTTGAATCAGGCAGTTGAAACTTACCTCAAATTTTCATGTTTCAAAAGTTTCAAGCTTCTGTGCACTTGTTCCTCCCAGGCACCTTCACCCAAAAATGATGTATTTCCTCCACTCTTCATTCTAGATGATGGACAATCCCAAATCACTTCAGGACTTTGGGACTTTAGCAAGTCCACTCTCCCCTTTTCCTTGGATCCTCCTTATAGGTTACCTTGGGCAGTGATCTCATGCACACATGCGATTGTGGGCATGCTCAAAGGTGGTTTGAGACCAAACTATTTTTTGTCCCACAATTCACCTTGCGCCTATGCACGTCCTTTCTCCAAAACCATTGTTTGGATTGCGACCTGCCCTCGACTTCATAAAGCTCGAGCACCTTATATCCCCACAATGCGGGGTGACCGTCAATATCATGATATTGATGATGCTTCTAAATGGATGACCAAGATATACCTCCAACATTTTAGATCTCTTCTGACTTAGAATATTTTCTAAGTATTCAAAGGATTCAACCTTTGCTCCTCCTTCGAGTTCGTCTATTGGGTATCGTCTTTTCTCACGTAAGCGTTATATGTTCTGAGATTTAGGACTTAGAATGAGTCTGTCTACCATGCACTCCTTGCATTATCTCTTCTGATATTTTAAATTTACTCAGTCTCCTAAGGGTCTCAGCCCTTCTGTTTCCTTTCAAAGGAAAACTTCCTACCCTCCTGGAAACCTTATGCAAAAAACATACCTTGCTGAGCGTTTTCTATAAAGTTTTCAATAGCTCTATGAGCATCTTCCTCTGATACTCTTCTCCCTGAACTCAAAAAAGAGTTCTCTCTATGCACACTTGCACTCACTCGATGCCCACCTGGGAGAGCCCTACAAAGTTCTCAGTGACTCTATCTCTCTCTGAACTCAACACAGAGTTCTTCCTGTGTACTCCTTGCACTTCTACTGATGAAGGTTCAAAGGTATCTCTCATGCGCTTCTCTGAGGTTAAATTACCTCTATCAATGCACTCCTTTCAGACAATGTGCATTCCTTGCACTTGAAAACTCAAAGAAGAGAAACAATTGAAACTTATTCGTTACTTCACCAGCTCACACATTACTCTGTGGTCCAACACTACTTCTGTCGTGGTTTTACGATACCGCTACTTCTCCTAAGCTTCTTAACATGACCAAGGTAACCTCTTGGCACTCAGGAATATTTTGAGGTTTGAAATTGGTTCCTCTTAACACAATTTCCACCTGAAAATTCAGGTCTAATGACCACTTATCTAGCCCATCCTGGTTCAACGTTAAAACCTTGGCTCTGAACTCAAATTTTTTCTACTTCGACAACAATTCTTTCAAAAAATTTTCTTCATTTTCTACTAACATGGACCATCCAGGTTCAGTGTTGTAACCATGTTCTGATACCATATTGTAACAACCCCAACCACCAATAGGTCGGGAAATGACACTACTCTTGTATCTCTACTTCTCTATTCTGATATGTGGCAGCTTCAACCTTAAACTACTGGGCTATGCTTGTTATCAAGCTAATTGTTAAGTGCATACACACATCAATCCCCCTAGATCTGCCTATATATAGAGAAAAACAAGATAGGACATGGCACTTTCCCTAATCTTTAATCATTGAATTTACTATCAAACAAGAGATCGATGAAAAACCTATGAATATCGCTTATTTATGTATTTGTTTTCCCTGCTTCATTTCGATGCTCTTGTGATATTGGATCTACAATGACACAAACCAAAAAAAGTGAAAGAAATAATAATATGTTCATTGAAATCCTATGCATGTGATCAAGGATTCATGTAATAAAATGAGAAAGATTTTATGGGAAAGAAACATGCCATTGTATTATCTAATGTGGAAGAAAGATACAACCAGATGCCTTGATGTTGTCAGGTTCCTTCCAATAGTTCCTTGCATCAAACATACTTATGATCCATGGATTTTGAGACTGTAGATCTGATATCTACTCACAATCTATCTTGACAAAGCAAAGCTCAAAGCCAACATACAAGCTTCAAAAACTCCAAGCTACAAAACTCAATAACAAGCCAATCTAACTTTCTCCATGAGAGCTCCTCTCCTTTTATAAGTTGAAGAGGATAAGGTGAGGATGTTAGGATGATCCCACTAAATCATGAAAGAGAGTAAGATCCAAACCCTTCGGAGGCCACCTCACCATAGAATCTTATCCTTCTAGAAGCATCGAGAAGACGCTCATTTTTTCGATGTACAGGAATTTTCTTACCCTAGCTATAGTGTAGCCTGCAGAAACTCTGCAACCTAGCTATAGAGAAAGGTGTGAAAATTAGGCATTTCCGCACCCTTTGTATAGTGCAACCTGTGGAAATCTTCTTAAATAGGGTTTTTACAAAAGAAAATACAACTTCTTGTCTCAGGAAAAGTCCTTCTCCCTCCTTTCTTCATGAATTCAAGCCACTGACCCCTCTGAAGGCAACATATAGGTTTACATCATTAACAATCATAAGAGTGACAAAAATAATGTGTAATAGAGAGTCCCCCAAAGTATGAAGTTATAAAAGAGTGACAACTAAAATCCTTTTTGGAGTGCGTGTAGAGAACAAGGAACAGTTGGTGGGAAACCTGCCAACAAACAAGGAAAAACAATACACTAATATATCATCGTTGGGGTAGGAATTCCCATACTCAGAATAAAAATGACTCAAATAATAAATGTCGACATGTGAAGACCAATGTCAAGTAAGATAGGTGATGGCCACGAAACATACACTATGGATCCAGGCCAATATGACTCAAATATGAACATTGCCACAAAAAATACACAGTGGATCTATGTGTTAAAGACTCAGATTTGAACATAGCCATGAGACATACAATGTTTATCTATGAATAGTACAAACTAAATATACTCTAACACAACCTGAATCTATCACAAAATATACAAGGTCTTCATATCCACCACTCTATAGTATGAATCTAACCATGCAAATACATGTGTTGAAGTCGAACATGGTAGAAACCACTTGATTACCGATCATTAATGAACATCGTTAACAAGTTCCATGGAAATCACCATTAATGTCAATGGCTCCCAAGGTAATCTAGTACAATCCAAGGAATGTGAATTATTTTGTTGAAGTCGAACACTCGGCAGAATCTTCCGATCAGGGGTCAATACTGAAAACCCACTATCGAAAGCAAGGAAACCTATGATTGAGGCATGCAAGTTCCAAGGCACCAATTAGTTTCTAAGTCTAATTCCTAGATAATGAGTTGAAGTCGACAGGAAAATACTTTTCATACGAGGGACTTAATGTATCCCCCATTGTTGTGAGTGGAAAATCCCTCTACGGACTAGCACTTAGGGTTAAATTATGCATGTAGAAAAGACCTAAAGATTTCTACTTTCTACTGTCGTCCTAGACCTAATTCCCATTATTATTAATCAAACACATGGTTAAGAAGATCAAGTGAGAATACCTTATTATGGGTGTTTGATGTAGATCCTTCCTCACGCTTGATCTCTTTTTGATTGCATTTCTCCTCCCAAAGCTAACCTTCATTCCCACAAAACAAACAACAAACTCCACATGCATTTGATATATAGATTAATGGGTTAGATATTCAATAAACAAGTATGCAATAAACCATAAAAACCCCATATGGTGGGACGAGAAAAGTATTTCTTTATTATTAACTTCAACAAATCAACTTACAATGATGAAGCCGACCGCTGCTCCACAAACCTGGTCCTAGGCTCCTCTTCAACTGTCCTCCAACTTCTTTTCTCTATCTTTCTCTTTCAACAAGGAAGGCTAAAGGGTTGGGACAAAAGGAATGTGAAATTGGGTATAGTTTATTTACTATGATTCTCCTCCTCCAAATGGGACCCCTAACCCTTCTTTTATAGGCTAGAGGAAGCTAGGTATTTGGACGAGCCCTCATCCATGCATGGCCGGAAGGTTTAGTTAACTCACCCAAAGTTGTGAGTTCCTTCGACAACTTTCCTTTTTTCGTGATTTTGTAGGTACAAGTGGGTTGTTTTGGGTCAGCGAGCGTGTACACACGTAAAGTAATAGAGAAGGGAACGTGGGACTAGCCTTGCCTGATTCTTTGAGGCATATGCACAATGTTTTTCATGTATCTGTTTTGAGACATTATGTTAGTGATCCTACACACGTGATTGACACGAGTTCCTTGCAGGTATCGGACGAGGGAGTGCTCATGGCTGAGTCAGTCCGCATTTTAGATCATCGCGTTCGACAGTTACGACGTAGAACGATAGATCAGGTCAAGGTCCAGTGGGACAATTATAGTCCGCACTCGGCGACCTGGGGGGACGCATATGATATGCGCCAGCAGTTTCCATTTTTGTTTGCTAGATAGACTTATGATATTGTGGTACTTATGATATTATGGTACATTTATTTCGGCATTTATACTAAGAAACTTCGGGACGAAGTTTAGATCAAGAGGGGGTGTATGTAACATCCTGCTCTGGTGAACTTACCAAACTTATTCTTTGAGGACACTTGCTCGCAAGTGATCTGGATTTTTATGATGATAAAACTTTTTCTTTCATTATGATGTGTTAAGTTATATGACATAATGTTTTTACTACATTGGTGTATACAGGTGCTACTGACTCAGTTTCATTTAGTGTGCAGGGTTTCGGACCTTGAGGATGCAGAGGCATCGGTGGAACTCCCTTGGACTCTGGATTGAGTCAGGGAGTGGGCTATTTGAGTTGTTTCATTTACGGTGATATTGTTTTGTTTTGATGATATGCTATTGATTTTAT
>ML778408.1:787768-797839 GCA_009831015.1 Picea engelmannii
TGCAAACTATGTGAGGAACAAGCGTCATCCTCGGCCAGGGGCTGCACCTACCGCCGTAGGGGGACCGGCTGCAGCAGGAGATCTTCCAGCCAGGGAGGCTGACAGGGTGTTGAGATGAGTCGAGCGGAACTTTACTGCTCTCACTTGCACGGTCCCTATGGAAGAGATTGAGGACCTTCCACCATCAATGCAACCCCATGTAGTGGGGGAACCATGGACATGGGTCCAATTTTTTCAGCGTTTGGAAAACGCTATTGATCAGTACAACATGGCCCACAGGCCCTGACTTTAGTTAGAATTTTCACGTGCCGAGAGCACTACTTGTATATATGTTTTGAGGGCATAAGCCTCGTGACTCGTTATTGGTAATATTTTTGAGGCGCTTGCGTCCACCTATGTACTCTGGTGACTATGATGTTATATATGGATTTTTATGTCTTTGTGTGTCTTACGGATCATTTTTGCAAAAAATGTATTTACATGTTTATGTGTATGTCCTTTCATATGTGTGCAAGATGCCAATCTAAAATTTGATCAGCTAGAGTATATGTAATTTGGTTTAAACTCCTAGGAACATGAAAATATGTAATATAATAAAAGCTTCATTCTAAGAGACATACCCTAAGGAATCGTCAGTGTAAAGTTGGATCATGAACAAAGTAGACTCTATTTAACTGAGACACAACCAGCTGAGCATCGAGATAGACCCATAGATGAGAGATACCAAACGACAAGGCATCCCGAAGAAACTCAATGAATGCACTATACTCAATGACATTATTTGTGGTGTCACCTAAGCATATACCTGTAGAAGATAATAACTAGACTCGAGGTGAAAAAATTACCCAAGCTGGGAAGGAAAGCCTTCGAGCACCGTCTGCGTACTCAATGAACACCTCGGATTCACTTGAAATCTTCCACATCGACGAAAGATACAACAAAAATGACATGTCCATAGCACTAAAAGAAACTAGAAAGTAATAGTACAAAGACTATACATATGCTACAAAACGTTACCCATGGTGACCTACCTATGAATAATATTTTTTGAGGTAGAGTCCATTTCTAGGCTCTACCAAAGCATTCCCTTCAAATTCAACTAGACCATAAGAGCCCTTTTTTAGAACCTATTTTATGATGAAAGGTCCAAACCACATGGGTTTGAATTTTCCTTCCTCCAGGGTGTCCTTATCTTGGTCATAGGCCAGGACAAAGTCGCCTTCAGTGAAAATCAGAGGACGAACAGACCTATCATACTGACACTTGACTTTATGTTTGTGGGACTCGTTGGCCAGGGATGCATCACAACGTTGTTCATTGAGTTTCTCAAGGTATAATAACCTCTCTTCAATTGCAGAAGTGTTTGGCAATAATTGTACTGCCAACTTTAGGGATGGGATCTGACATTCGATAGAAAAGACTACTTCTAGCCCGTAAATGAGTTGAAAAGGTGAGAAATTGGTTGTAGTCTTAACAAATGTTTAGTAATCCCATAATGTCGAGTATAACATCAAATGCCAATTTGACTTGGCTGAGTTGATAGTTTGTTGTAGGATGGTCTTGATAGATTTATTTACAGCTTCCACCTAACCATTTTCTTGGGGGTAGTAGGGTGACGAGTGTTCCTGCCATAACCCAAGATTTGACGTTAACTTAGTCATCATCTAGTTCTAAAAGTGACTTCCATGGTCAGTGACAATCTCCCTCAGGACGCCGAATCTAGCTATTATCTGGTTGAATAAAAAGAGAGTTGTAGTCTCTCCATCATATTTAAACGTTGGCATATCTTAGACCCACTTCATGAAGTAATCTACAGCTATGATGATGTAACAATGCCCCCTTGTTGAAGGAGGGTTTCATGTAGTGTAATCAATCCCCCACATGATGAAGGGACCAATTGTGATGAAAGGAAACATGGGTCTGGGATGTGCCCTCATCTTCTGAGAGAAGATCTCGCACGGGTGGCACTTCTTGACTGATTCGATACAATCTTTGATGAGTGTCGGCCAGAAGTAACCTTCTCATAGAATCATTTTTTCTGTTGCCAACCTAGAAAAATGACCACCAGAGGCTCTGGTATGGAAATCATTAATAACAATAACTGCTTCTTCGTGAGTGATACATCGGTGTAGGATGCAGTCTACACATCTTCGATACAATGTATCTTCGAGTATGAGATAATTCTTAGCCTGATGGTGTAGGCGTCGATGCTCATCATGAGAAGTAGAGGTGGGGCACTTCAAAGTCTGGAGATATATAAGTATATATTTGTACCAGGGATCCGAAGAGGTTATCAAAAACATATGTCCTATGATAGGTGACTCTTCGGGCACAAAATCCCCTGACTCAACCGGAAGTTTTGAAATAAGTTTTTCGAAGACCGGTGACTTTTTGGATTTCGCTGAAACAAAATATAAGTCAAACTCTTAGAGGCCGACTATCCATCTACTGATCTTTCCACCTATTACCTGTCGTGTCAACATGTATAGGAATGGATTCACAACAGAAATGATGGTGGTCCTGTGAAACATAACACAATGATGGAAACGTTGAACAACATGAACTGTTGCCAACATAAGTTTTTTGATATGAGAATAATTGATTTCTGGTCCTATGAGGCCTTGGCTCAGGTAATAAATCACATATGCTGAGAACAATTCATCCTCTTTAACTAATACCATTCCAATGGTTGACTCTGTTGCAACTAGGTATAATAAGAAATATTTGTTATAGTTAGCTGGTCGAAGCAAAGGGGCAGTCGTGAGCGCATGTTTCAATGCATCGAAAGAGCATTGGGTGGCATCATCCCAATGAAAAGGAATGTCTTTCTTCAGTAAGTGCATAAATACCTTTGTGATCTCGACATAGTTGGCGATGAAACATCTTAAAAAGTTCACCTTGCCTTGTAGAATATGAAGTTGAAGGATTGTGCGTGGGGGGAGCAACTAAATTATTGCCTCAACCTTGAGAGGATCGACCATGATCCCTGTTGTTTATACTACGAAACCTAACAAATGTCCAGATGTTACGCAAAAGTTGCACTTGTTTGGATTCAAGCGAATATGGAAGTAGCGACAATGCTCAAAGATAAGTCGGAGGTGTCTGGGATGATCTATTATCTTGTGATATTGAGATGATAAATCATGTAAATAGGCCTCGACTATATGGTTGAGGTCATGGAAATAAAAATACATGGTCAGCTGAAAGGTCGCTCCAGCATTTTTGAGACCAAAAGGTATCTTACGATACGCGAATGTACCCCTTGGACAGATGAATGTGATTTGTGCTGGTCCTCGGGTTTGATTTGTATTTGGTTATATCCCGAAAAACCATCCATGAAAGAGAAGGATTTGAAACCCACACATTCATCAATTATCTGGTCAATGATTGGTGTGGGAAAATTATCTTTAGGACATGCCTTGTTCAAATCACATAATTTTATACATACACGAATCGTGCCTTGTTTTTTATTGACTGGCATAGGGTTTGACACCCATTGGATAAAATGGATAGGATAGATAAAACTGGCTTTTAGCAGTTTCTCAACTTCAACCTTAATGGATGCTTCTTTCCTGGGGTTAGCTGGATGAAGCTTATGTCGGATAGGCTTGGCATCTAGATAAGTTGTGTTTTCATGTTCCACTCTTTTTGGATTGATGATTGACATTTCCTCATAAGACCAGGAAAAAACGTGACATAATTCTTTAAATAGATTTGTGTAGATTTGAATATCTCCCAGAGAGAAGCCAACTCCGACGAAAACATTCTCCACGATGCCAGGGATTATGGAGATATTGATCGGTATGGTTTCAGAAATGGTTTCCATATTACCCTCAGCATATACCTCGTTTGTAGCTAAGGGATTAATAGGAAAAGACCTCTGCTGATCCAACCCAAAAAACTATAGAAACCACTACTTGCATGGCATAAGTCCAAACATTCTCCATGACACCAGGGATTCTGGAGATATAGTTCGGTATGGTTTCAACGATGGTTTCCATATTGCCCTCATCATAGACCTCATTTGTAGCTAAGGGATTAATAGGACAAGACCTATCTCCAGTCATAGTCAAGGTGAATTCTTTGGCTTCAATTCTCCTTAACTTTGGGAGAAAGTATGATCTATGATGAAGATCATCCCAGGTTTTGTCCAAACTAGTCATTGCTTCAATTATTGCTTCGTCAAAGGGAAAGACTAAGTTTAACGAATCGTTGTCAACAAGAGAAACTTGAGCCCAAATAATCCCTTAGCAGAGGTCTTCTCCTATTAATCCTAGTTGAGACAAGCAACAGATCGAACTCTTATGCAGGAGTTGGATCTGGGTTAGTTGAAGCTTGCGCGACTAAAGAGTACGCTAATTCAGCTGCAAACAAGGGATTGGACATGCCTGGGTTCCCTTTCCTCTCCATCATAGCCGATGGGGAAGGAAGTATCCATGGATCGATGAAGTAAGTAATGCAAAATGATGAAAGTTGCAAAATCTCAACCTTATGGTGGTTAGATATGAACTTGACATCGCCTTGAGGGGGAGGGTAATTGAAGCTACCCATCAAAGATGGGCACAAACCAACCCCTACGTTTACTATGCCTAGTTGAGGATTATCGATCATCGGGACCACCAACACCCCCAATGAAGGGTCAGGTCTAGAGAAAGACAATTGATCAATGGTTGCAATCCAGTCTTCGTGTGGAAACAACAAGACCCGAAAAACTATAGCAACCACTGCTTGCATGGCATACGTCCAACTCCTTCCTAACAAGAGATTGTAGTCCAGGGACGTGTCGACTACTTCCACCTCAACACACACAGTCTTCCCTCCTAATTGCATGGGAAAGGAGGGAATGATACTGTGTGGTGGGAATGAACGGCCGTTGAAAGCAGTGAGAAGAGTAGGCGAAGGAGACAAAACAGGCTAGCCAATTTCCTTCCAACATGGCAACGACATAACACATATCAAGGTTCCCTCATCAACCACTGTGCAGAAAATATTGCAAGTAAATGTTTTTGTGGGGTGAGCCACTACTATCTGAAATGCAACGTGGTAAGGAAAACAAGGTTTTAAGTCAGTTGTATCTAGCATGATGGTACCCGGATAACAAGTCTCGATAGATCCTAAAGTGGTTAACAAAGTTTTCCTCTGAGAAGGGAAGCTTTGGAGGACTTCCAAAGTGAACATCGCACAAGGGGTTTGAGACAAACCCTCCACCACAAAATAGTTCTAGGAGGCCCTTGCATTCGGGTTGTGAGAAGCTTTTTTGAACGTGCCTTTTGGGATGCGTGTCATTATTTCACCGAAAGTATTCTCAATCTGTAGAGGAAGAGATGGGAGTTCATCTTCTTTTCTCTTCTAAGACGTGTGTGGTTTACTATAGTCATGCGCTCTAGTTGATATGAAAACATCACCCTTCATCATATATACATCCACGAATGTAGGATTGTTTGAATATGGAGGGGGTCCTTGACTACCCCCCTCCATGCTTGTAGAGGCTTGGGTTAGGTTTTGTCCATGTTGAAATGGATTGGTTAAAACAAAAGGCTATTGCTATGTCACAAACGTTTGGGCCTCTACAAGCCGAGGACATAGGTGGGTCAGGTGGTCTTCCACGTACAGGTTGCATGGATACCTCTCCTTCCATTTCTCAGTGTTTCCCTCGCCAGCATTATCAGTGGGTTTCTTATCCCCCTTACCCTTCTTTCATTGTTTTTTCTTTCCTTCGTGCTGCTGGGTGGACTTTGGATTTGTCAATTGCACTATGTGTACATCCGACGTTTTAATAGGGGGAGCAACCAAAACAGTAGTTTCACTAGCCGTTGTGTGTCGTATAGACAATTGTTGCAACTTCTTTGTCAGTTGTTCAGTGGGCTTTGTTTGTGCTGAACCAACAATACCATCGGCATGTGGTCCAACTCTCTGTCTAGTTTTATCAAGTATTGAGCATGGCACACCTGGAAATATCTCGTATAATAAACCAGACTGAGAATAGATGAGCTCAAGTTGTTAAGCTATCATGATGGCGTCTTCTTCGGAAAAAACTCTTGATGTCGAAACATCTTTGGATAACTATGGGACCAAAGACTTAAGGAACCACTCGAGCAGGAATTCTAGTGGGATTGGTACCTTAATTAAACTCTTTCAACATCTCCATTCTCGGATGTGATCATAGATATGGTCCACTTTTGTCTGTGCAAAATTGGCCAGCAATTTAGGAAGAAAATTGCCAATTTGCCAAAGGAAGAGTATCGTGAGCGGTCGAGCTCAATGTACCATTTCATGACACTCCCAATGAGAGTACGTTGAAAAAATGACAACTGTCTGAAGTCATCTTTCAACGCGTTAGATGAGCAACAAAGGTGGAAGGTAGTCATATGATCGTCTAGATCTTCATTAGGCTTGGCTTCAAACTTTGGTATGTCCGAAGGCAACTTCATCAGCATAGGAGGCCAACATGGATCATGATAGATAGGGTCATTCAACAAGCTTGTCAAGTCTGGAAAATACAAGGTTGTTAGTAAATGTAGTTTGGGTTGTCGGTGATAACTTGGGAAAAAGGGGCCTGGCTTTTGACTAACACCAGGTTGCCAGGAAAAGTTTGGCTACTGGCCTAGGTTCTGGTAAAAACCATGGCCATGGCCAGCGTATGGATTCTACATGTGAGGGGACATCATCGATTAATTCCCAAAATAGGACGTAGATGGATGGGCATGCATTACATTCAGAGGACTTTAGGAAGGGTTGCCGCATGTCGATCCCATGGGGATAGGCATAGTACCTTGTTTGGAGTTCCATTGACTGTGGAAAGAATTTCCCTAGATCAACATTCCTGATGAAGGAATGGATCCCTGCCAAGAATTCCAAGGCCCTGATGTAGAAGAAGTTCCTGGGTTTGCCCCCTGTGTAAAAATAGTACCTTGCATAGGAATAGGTTGTCTGAAACTGAGGTTTCCCCCAGTTGGGAAAGAAACCGACGAAAAGACATTGTTACCAAATGCACCAAACAAAGAAAATGATGTCGAACCTACTGGCATATTATGCGAAGGAGGTCCTTGAATCTCTTCTCCAAATAAACTATGGTGTGCAAGTGGCCCTACAGATTGCTGATGCGTGCCACCGAGCGAAGGGGACAAAGGAGGTATATGACCTCCCCCATATAGGAAAGAATTAAAAGGAGATGAAGTGCCCCCCATGTGACCCTGTAGAGTAGAATTAGAGCTCCTTGACCCTAGACCTAGAGTCTGTGAAGTGGAGTAAGAAAGTACAAGACTTGTACCTGAGCTAGGCATCCCGTATGAGAACGGAGGGCCTGCCCCACTTGGTGGGAAAGGGGTTGTGGCTGCCACCATAGACGGGATAGGAAAACTATGCAAGGTAGAGGTGGCTGAGACCATGGTGGCTTGGATCGATGATGGTGGGTTAGGAGGTAGAAACTCTCTTGTGGTGACAACCGTAGTGGGAATTAAAGAATTCCTAGAGGGAGTGACAACATTTTTTTCCATTGTTGCATGCGACACTGTCTGACACTCGTAAGGATGAATCAATACGATGATAGGTGCTGAAAGATCAGTGGTCGAGGTGTCAACTAGACCAAAAGATTGTTCTCCAAGGTCTAAAATGGTCAACTCCTCTAGATGTTGGTCGGGCACAATTTCTTGTGACTCGGTCACTTCAAAAGACCCTTGTTGGTCTAGCTTTTGACTTAGTGGTGGTGGAGGTGGCTCCAGTGTAATTGGTGATAGGCCCAGAAGCCTTCGTTACCAGTGGAGCTCATGATCCTCCACTGTGTGAGAAGATCAAATACACTCTAAGGCTGTCTATTCATTCAAAAAACAACACACACTAAAAAGTCCCTACAAGATAAAACAAGCAAACACTAAACTAATTGGAAGAATAGTTACAACAACCAACACTAGAGGAACTTACCGGTGCAAGTGCAACTCAAACACGGAAGCACCCTCTGGGTATACTCTGCAAGGCATGGCCCGATGTCTATCCTAGCTACTGCGGTATACCCCTGCAGTCACCTGTGTATGTCCCTAAAAAGATAGGCAACTAGGTTACAAGTGCATGAATAATCACCAGGCGGGTACAGTCGAAAGTCGGGTAGACCACAATGAGAAGGGTATCAAGCCTAAATCCTATCACGGGTATCGATAAAAAGTGGTCCATAAGACAATTAATGACCTCGAATGGATTTGAGACCCACGAAGTTCCATGGAAAATGCAATCGACGAAATCCCAAGACAAACCCTCTATATGTGTTCTCCACTACGATTGGTCCAGCTTTGGAGGGGTTATCTCCACTACCTTCCTGCATGTGACCTCATTTTTATCCCCTATGTTAGCGGGGCGTCTCGGATAAATTTCACGATATTGGACTTTGACACTCCCTAACTCAGACTCCAATGTTTGATTTCAATGGCCTTGAAGAGTTTCCTCTCCAACATAATTCAAGGCCCTAACCCTAAACTAGTTGGTTGACCCTACAAACATAAAGAGTCTAATGAATTTTAGATTTAGCCTTAATTTTTGTGGCTTGTCTTAATTCAAAGCTTATGAAAGTGAAACTAGTGATGTTTGAAAGACGAAAGAAAAATAAAAAGAATGTTGGAAACAAAAATCTTTGCTTCACTTAACTCTTAAACAACTTTTCAGCCTTAAATTTTTTTCTAAGATCTTTGAACAACAAACTCAAAGTAGGATTTCACTCGACTACGAGCTACTTATGATATAAGTAAACTGTTAAGAACTTATGAAAGCAAAGACTTTTCCGTGGTTACTAATGCAAAACAACACTTTTTAACCAACAAAGAAATAAAAGATTTTTTTTTTATTTGAATGCTCGCAAAGAAAAAAGGAAAAATACTAACAAGTCAAAAGCAAGAAATTTTTTTGGCCTAAGCACAGATCGCAAAGAGTCACTTTTAAAAAATCACACACAAGAAAATTAAAATTGGACTCTCACGCTTGTCTAAAAACCCTATAAAAATTTTTTTTTGAGGAAAACTTCTAAATGAAAAAAGAAAGATATTGCTATGATCAAACCTAAGTCACTGACTGCTATGATAGAGACCCAAACCTGAGAGGTATAATTGTTGTCAAAAGAAAGGATGATTTCCTTACCTTTAACAAAAATTCTCTCCAAACACCACATAATACATCATACCATGAAAACAAAAAATTTAAAAATATATAATCAAAACCCAAATTTGAAAAAAAAAAAATTTTAAAAAAAGTGGATAAAAAAAACTAAAACAAATGAAAAAACTTTAAAATTTTGTCAAAAAAACAATATTTTTTAAAATATATATATTTATTTAAAAAAAAATAGTAATGAATCGATTAAAACTAAAAATAAATAAAAACAATATGAAGAAAAATTAAAAATACTAAAATCATGTCATAAGACCTGGCACTTACCGATGTGGGGACTGGGGTGATTCCCAACATTGCCCCCATGTTATATAACACGTTATATATGTTACAGGTATATATAACATAGTTATATATTATATAACTATATAAACCATTTCAGAAATACAATGGCTTATAACGATCCAAGATCAACGGTCTCACTTCATTTTGGGTGATGAAACTACGCGACAGATAATAAGGGTTATGGGGAGCATTTACAACTCTTCAAAGGTGCTTCAATCTTAAACAAAATTTGGTGTGTACTAACTAGCTTAGAAAGAAAATCAACAAGAATGGAGTTCTGAATAAATAAAATAATGAATAAATTTTAAAATACAAAATAAAAGTTTTTTTTTAATGCTTAATCTTATTATATTATTAAGTTTTTGTTTAATTTTAATTAATTTTAATTAATTTTAATTTTTTAATAATTTTTCTTTTTTTTTGTGATTTTATGTTTTTTAAGGTTTTTTAATTTTTATTTCTATTTTTTTATTTATTTTGTATTAAATTTCGTAATTTTGCGTGTTTTAATTTGTTTTTTTATATATATTTTTTATTTTATTTACTGTGTTTTGTTAACTTTTCTAAAGTTTTTGGACTATAATTTATTTTTTTTAATTTGTCATTTAAGCTTAGTTTATATATATATATATATAT
>ML778408.1:798104-832156 GCA_009831015.1 Picea engelmannii
ATTTTTTTTGATTATATAAAAAAAAAAATTAGTTTTTTTTGGTTTCTTTTTAAATTTCAATTCTTTTATTTTTCTTAGTTTTTTTTTAGTTTTAATTTATCAAAAAAAATTCAATTATATTTTTTTGCTAAATGTTTAAAAATATTGTTATTTAACTACAATGATTTTCTATCTATTAAAGTAAAGGTAAAAAATGTGTTAAAAGTGATATTTTCCACTATATTTAAAAAAATATGGAACCATAAATTAATTAAGGAGAACAAAAATCTTATTTTCAAAAATGTAAATGGTAAAAAATATTTTAAGATTGAAATAAGCATGGAAAAATGACTTAAAACATTGTTGATAAAAAGATAAAAAATAAAAATAAAAATAAATTGAAAATACAAGCATTTAAAAAAAAAAGTGGAAACATTATGTATGAGAAAATTTAAAATATAAAAAAAAACCTAAATATTGAAGGGGGGTGCTACCGATAGCACCATTTTAAAAAATGGGGTAAAAAACTTGACCCCCCAAAAAATGAGAACTCTATAGAGTTCTCATTAAGTTGGTAACTATGTTTTAAGCATTCTATTGCGTCGACCATCCCTAAGTTAGTCCCGAATCACTTGCTATTTTGATCTACATCAAATCTTGTTATCCGTTTTGTGTCATTGATGGGTGCTATAACCCTAATTTGCACTAGACATGCTTACCTAGCATCAGGCCATTTCAAACTCCTTCTTTGCCAAAGCACTGTTGAACAACTCTTCTTAAAAACACTTTTTATAAAGGTCCACGCGCCCTTCTCTATTACTGGACGCGTGTACATGCTAGCTGACCCAAAATAGCCTGTGTGTACCTATAAAAGCATGAAAAAAGGAAAGTTGTCAATGGAACACACATCTTTGGGTGAGTTAACTAAACCTTTCTGCCATGTATGGTTGAGGGTTCGTCCAAATACCTAGCTTCTTCTAGCCTATAAACGAAGGGTTAGGGGTCCCATTTGGAGGAGGATAATCATAGTAAAGAAACTATACCCAATTGCACATTCGCTTTGTCCCAACCCTTTAGCCTTCCTTGTGAAAAGAGAAAGATAGAGTAAAGAAGTTGGAGGACAGTTGAAGAGGATCCCAAGACTAGGTTCGTGGAGCAGCGGTCAAATTCATCATTGTAAGTTGATTTGTTGAAGTTAATAATAAAGAAATACTTTTTCTGTCCCACCATATGAGGTTTTTATGGTTTATTGCATATTTGTTTATTGAATCTCTAACCCATTAATCTATATATCAAATGCATGTGGAGTTTGTTGTTTGTTTTGTTTGAATGTAGGTCAACCTTGGGAGGAGAACTACAATAAAAAAAGTGATCAAGCATGAGGAAGGATCTACATCAAACACCCATAATAAGGTATTCTCACTTGATCTTCTTAACCATGTGTTTGGTTAAGAATAATGGGGATTAGGTCTGGGACGATGGTAGAAAGTAGAAATATTTAGGTCTTTTCTGCATGCATAATTTAACCCTAAGTGCTAGTCTGTAGAGGGATTTCCCACTCACAACAGAATTGGCGACCATACTGGGGAGATCTCTACTGTTCCTGGGGATATTTTTGGGTATTTTTAAGAACTGGTTTCATTTTCCTGTTTTTAAAGTTTCTGCAAAAGTCTGAGCTAACAAAGATTCTGGTCTTCCATACTAGTTATCTCTGTTTCTTTTCTTGACTGTAATTTTTTTTTCCAAGACCCACAGAGGTACATGCGGCCTGTATAAGGTTTGCATGTGTGTACCCACACCCTGCATTCTCATAGCTCGCATGTACACGCTAGTTGAGGAAGTGAAAATCACGTGTATGATTCCAGAAAATTTCTTTTAAAGAGGCAATCATCCTCTCCCCTGTCAGAATTTTTCCTTCTCAGGGGTGTAGACATCATCCTTGGGAGGGATTATGTCTATACCATGAAATATATTGTGTCCACTCTTTTTTGTGTGATATATTTCCCTCGTGATGGAATAATTGTGACTATCGATCAACTTTCATTCATCGGTCTTGACTGGATTACCTCCCTAAACAATTCGTATATGCAGACGATATCACCCCTGCCACAATTTAATTATGTGGTGTTGTCTCCCATGAATTCAGTTTCTTATGGCTTAGATCTGATAGTTGACATAGTGATCTCTTTGGTAGGGATATTAGAGCCTGATCTCGTTACCCCTATCATGGCCCTCGACATGCGTTCCTTCGAGAGTGTACTTCTTCCATCGAGTGAAGATCTCGTGGAGGCCATGCCCGATTTTTATCCCTTGACATGGTGTCCTTCCAGAGCATTGTCCTCTTGGAAGTCATAATCAATAAGAGATTTGAGAATGGTTTTCTGATTTCAAGCTCATTAAAAAATGAAACCTTCCTTGAGGATGCTTTTCTGATTTCAAGCTCATGAAAAAATGAAACCAGTTGTGGGGATAGTTTTCGCGTCTCTATAGAAATCTAATTAAAAAATGAAACAGATCTTATGAGCATAGTTCATGTTTATGTGTCAAGCTTGTTAAAAAAATGAAACAGAGGTCTAAGGATTGAACCTGGATTCTTGAGCATAGTTCTTGTCCTATGTCAAGATCATTAAAAAATGAAACAACTTCTCCCTCTCTGTTGAGCCAAGTCTTTCATCTAGTATTTGAAGCTTCATTTCATTGTCCTTTGCAGGTGAATGAAACGAAGATTGGGGGGAATTTTCTTCCAGCCTCTGGGATTTATGCCGAAGTTAAGCCGCTAGTTTCTTAAGATGGGGGCTAAGTACCAACCATCCATGTGTTATGCATTGGGAAGTTCCAAGCATAGTTTTCTATGGTTCAAGCTTGTGTAAAAAATGAAACCACCTACCTCTAGCATAGTTTCCTCCGGTTCAAGCTTGTGTAAAAATGAAACCAGTTCCAAGCATAGTTTTGTTTATTTTTTAAGATTGTGTAAAACTAAAATCTATTCCAAGCATAGTTTTTTTTAGTTTTAAATCTTTCGTAAAAATTAAAACAATACCAAGCTTAGTCTTTTCTATTTCTAATGCTCGTAAATACATAAGAATAAGTTACTGAGCTTAGTCTTTGTTCTTTATCGTGCTCGTAAATATGTGAGAATGTAACCAAGTATACGTTTATCACTTTTTCAGACTCGTAAAGGTTATACCAAAAAGGAAGCCCCTGGAGTTCCCTTTAAGATCTTTTCAGACTCTCTAAACATGAAAAGATTGTTGAGTGATCTTGTTCTTTTCATGCTCGTTAAAGTATTAGAAAGCACATCTGTTGAGTGATAATTTATCTTTTTTTCAGTCTCATCACATTAACTTACGGAAAATGAACTTGTGGAGTCCTCTTTAAGTGCTTTTCAGACTCTCTAAACATGAAAAACCCCTGAGTTTTCTTTCTTTGGACTCATAAAACAAACATTGAAAGGCCCATATGGGACCAAACCACTCCTTCCTAGGGTTCGTTAAATATACTCCGAAGTATGAGCTTACATTACAAGAATATCTTATCCTCCTCAAGCTTGCGTAAAAATAAAGAGGTACTCGCCAGAAATGGTGGGGGGGGAATTGGGAAAGAAATGCATCTAAACATGTATTTTATTGAAGAGTCTCTTTTGAACATGACACCCTTTCACTTTATTTGTGTCTAGGTTGGAAAATCCACTTGTCTCTTGACCATACTCCTTTATATGATTACAAATTGGTATGTGATCCATGTTGTTGAGTCAGTGTTTCCAAGACAATTGTTGTGTCATCAATATGTTCCAAGAGAATTTCAACCCAGAAATATTTCTATTGCGTCGGCCATTTTTGCAGTCCTTAAAACATAGTTACCAACTTAATGAGAAGTGTGATTTCAAAACGAGAACTCTGGCCCAAAAAACCCATATTTTTCCCCAAAAAACATGAAAATCAACCCCCAATTTAAAAAGTGGTGCTATCGGTAGCACCATGTTTTGAAACAGGGTCAAAATTACAACATTTTTCAAACATGGCCTTCAAAACTCATACAATAGCTTAGAAAAACCTTCAAATCGGCACCTAAATAAAAAAAAATGACGTTACAATTTTTTTTTCTTTTTTACAAAACATTAAATTTATAGATATTTTGAAATCTTATTTTTAGCAGTAGCTACCATCAAAACCAAAACCTTCTGGAAGCATGACGTTGTGTGATCCTTGGGGGAGGGCGCAACTTTCTAGGGTGTTAGGGAGCTGAAAATACTTGCTTTTTCAAAACCCTAATTTTGGGGTACAGTAACAGTGACGTTTTTCCTCTTGCAGATTGTTCTTTCTTCAGGTTGGCTCTGATTCCATGTTAATATTTATGCCATTATTATAGTTCTTTGCATTTCATAAGATAAGATCATAATAAGAACAAGATCACTGAGAAATACACATCCAAAAGAGACACAACATTTATCCTGGGAAACCCTCTAGGGGAAGAAAACCCAGCAAAACTTCCTTATCATAAATAATTTATACAATGTTCAAGAGATAACTCAAACCAATACATAAAAGTCCTCCTCAAGAGATGTGCCACCCTTCTTCTCCTATCTCCAACTTGAAATTGCAGCTTGCCTCATAAGAGAATGAGCAAGTGAAGTGTGTCTTAGAAGTGAGGCGCTAGCCTCTTATTTATATCAATCTGGCACATGTGAAGAGTCACCATCTGTCAGGGCCGACCTCTCACTCTGGGTGGGTAAAACACCTTTAATTAATTCTGTCCCTTCCATTATAACTGTTGGGGCCAACTTCTTATTCTTCACTTTGTAATTGTCCGATGACCAATCCGCAAAAGGGGATTTGGTCCTTATACAATTACTGACATGATTAATCCTCAATGGGGATTAATCCAATAACAACAATAATAATAATAACATGATTAATCCACAATGGTGATTTAATCCAATAATAATAATGACATGATTAATCCACAATGGGGATTTAATCCAATAACAAAATAACAAGAATGCTCTTCGCAGTTACATTATTTCAACAATGAGTGTAGAATGGTGTGGGTGGAGTCTTTCATCCCCAAGACCAAGTTGTGGAACAAGGTGAGTAGATCTTTCACCACTAAGCTGCTCACAATGGTTTGTATCACAAAAACCATGAAATTGTATGCTTAAGGCAATAAAAAGCAAATACCAAAATCCAGAATGCCCAAGAAGTGCGCCCTAGCCTTCTCTTTATACTATTTCTTCTAATTTCCTGTTGAGTTAACTTAACTCCTAGAGTTAACCCTAACTTCAATTTCAGCTCTTTTATTTCTCTATTGAGTTATCTTTTAATGCCTTTTTAACCTTTTTATCAAGTCAACTTAATAATATAACCTTATCTTGTTGACTTTTCCCCTTAGTGTGAGACTATGGCCTAGTGGGGAAACCTAGACCACTATGTCTTCCAAACCTCTTCTTCAAGAGGTGGGGGACATTACAGTCTCCCCTCCTTGAAATTTCTTGTCCTCAAGCAATTCCAAACCTGTCTCTCATACCATCTGTTCATTTTCCCATGTGGAATCCTCAATGGGTAAGTCTTTCCATCTGTTCAAATACTCCTTAATGCTTCTCTTACAGAGCTTTATTCTCGAACCTCCAGTATCTCTTCTGGAATCAACACAAGATGTCCTTCTTCGTCCATGGGAGGTATTATCTCAATGTTGTTGATGTGTTGGTTGATGGCTTTCATTAGGCATGGTACATGGAAGACGTTGTGTATTTGGATGCTTGGTGGAAACTCTAGCTCATAAGACACGTCCCCTATCCTTTTGTTGATCCTGTAAGGCCCAAAGAAACATGGTTGTAGTTTTTATGCTCTGCTTCTTTTAATTGAAGCCTGCCGGTAGGGTTGGAGCCTCAAATAGACTAAGTCACCAAACTCAAAAGTACGCTCCACTCTATGTTTGTCCGCTTGGACCTTCTACTGGTTCTGTTCCCTCTGTAAATGATCCTTCAAATCCCAGAGGATGTCTTCGCTATGTTGTACCCAATCCTACACCATTGGTGCCCTACTGTCTCCAAAGGCAATCTCCACAAAGGAGAGGGGATAATAGCTATATAAATCTATGAATGGTGTCGTACCTATGGATACATGATGGGTGGTGTTGTAGTAGTATTCTCCCAAGTGAAACCATCTGACCCATGCTTCTGTTGTCCGGCTACGTAATTTTTGAGGTAGCCTTCCACCCATTTGTTGAATATTTTGGTTTGGCCATCCGTTTTAGGGTGATAGATGGTACTAGGGGTCAATTCCATGCCTACTAATCTGAACAACTCCTACCAAAACATACTCATGAACCTGCTATCCCTGTCACTAATAATGGTCTCTGGTAGGCCGTTTAATCTAAACACCTCTCTGAAAAATAGCTCAGCCACCTATCCTACGTTGAAGTCTATGGCTATGGGAAAGAAGTGTGCAAACTTCATCAATCTATCCACTACTATGAAAATGCATTCTTTCCCCTGTGCTCTGGGAAAGCCAATGATGAAATCCATGGATATACTCTCTCACTTGTGCACTGGAATGGGTAGGGGTTGCAACAGTCCTGCAGGGTGGGTGTTCTCATCCTTGTTCTCTTGGCATGTAGTGAATTCTTTGACATGCTTAATCATGTCTTCCTTGATGCCCTTCCATGTGAACCTTTCTCTTACCTATTTGTACATCTTACCAATTCCCTGATGTCCTGCCACTGGTGAGTTATGACATGCATGTAATATCTTGGCTTTGAGAGTTGATCCAGGAACCAAGAAAATTTGGCCTTTGTAATAAATGAGGACCTTCATGACTCTGAATTTGTCATGTTATGTATGTCCTTCCAATAGTTGACAAGTGAACTAATCTTTTTCATATTCCACTATCAAGTGATCCTTCCAGTCAACTGACATACCAGACATGGAAAAAATGGATGGCCTCCTAGATAATGCATCGGCTACTGCATTTTTTTTCCTTTGATGAATTCAATGTGAAAGTCATAGGCCTGTATTTTACTTACCCATTTTTGTTTCCTTTCATTCAAATCCGTTTTCTCCAATAGGTATTTAAGACTGTTATGGTCTTATTTGACCACAAACCTTGCACCTACCAAATATTGTCGGAATTTGGCTAGCGCATGAATGATAGCCAACATTTCTTTGTCATAAATGTTGTAAAGCAGTTCAAGACCCTTGAGTTTCTGGATTTCATAGGAAAGAGGGTTCCTATTCTGCATCAACACAGCCCCTATACCTTCCCCTGAGGCATCACACTCCAAGGTGAAAGGTAGGTCGAAATCTAAAAGTGCTAGAACTGGGCAGGTGCTCATTACCTCTTTCATTCTCTCCATTGTGGCTTGGGCCTCTTACTCCATTTGAAGGCCCCCTTTTTGGTCAGATCAGTCAAGGGTGCACACAGTTGAGAAAACCCCTCGACAAATTTTCTGTAGTATGTGCATATGCCTAGGAATCCCCTTAACTCCATGAGTGTCTTAGGAGTAGGCCATTCCTTGATAGTTGTTATTTTTTCCTGATGTACTTGTACCCCTTTTTCTCCAATGATGTGTCCCAAGTAGAGCACCTTTGTCATCCCAAACTCACACTTGGTTTCCTTAGTGTATAGTGACTGTTCTTCCATGATTGACTGGATTTGGTCCACATGTCGAAGGTGTTCCTCCCATGTCTTTCTGTAAATGAGCAAGTCATCAAGAATACTAACAAATGTTCCCTCAGTTGTTTGTTGAACAGATGGTTCATGTAAGATTGAAATGCAGCTGGGGCATTGGTTAGCCCAAAGGGAATTACCAAAATATCGTAATGGTCATAGTGACACTTGAAAGCTATTCTTGAGATGTCCTCCTCCCTCATCTTGATTTGATGGTAGCCCGAACGAAGGTCAATTTTTGTGAAATAGATAGCTCCATGCAGCTCATCAAGAAACTCATCAATCCTGGGTATAGGATACCTATTTTTTATCATCTTTTTATTCAAATCCCAGAAGTCAATGCACATCCTCATCGTCCCATCCTTCTTCTTGACCAAGACTACTGAAGAAGAAAAAGGGATCGAAATCGGCCTGATGTGTCCCATGTCTAGAAGCTCCTTGATGGCCTTCTCTATCTCATCTTTATACTTCTTTGGATGTCTATACGATGTGGTGATAACTGGTTTAGCCCCTACCTCTAGTTCAATGATGTGCTCAAACCCCCTGTCTAGTGGCAAATCTGGAGGAATCGGCCCGAACACCTTATGGTGCCTGTCAAGGATCTTTTTGATCTCTAGGGTGTAGTGCACCTTTCTCTTCTCATCCACATGTGCCAAGATCCTACATTCTGCTACATACACAATTTCCTCCCTCCTGAAGATGGCTTCCATCCTCTTATCTGTGACCACTCTAGAAGAGTTACTTGTCATGCCTCTAAGCACGACCTTTCATCCTCCTTCGTCTACAAAGGAAATTTCCATGGTCTTGTAGTTGGTGGTGATAGGCCCTAGTGTGATGATACACTGCACCCCTAGGATGATGTTGGTGTTTGGAAGGTCCATCACATAGACATCCTCGACTAGCTCATGCCTTCCCAAGGTGAGCTTCATACCTGGAATGTATCTATCACAGGGCATAGTACTACCACCTTCTACTTCTACCTTGAACCCTTCAAATTTGACTGTGGGTATATGTCTCCTCTTCAACAATGTTGCATCAATGAAGTTGTGAGAGGCTCCTCCATCAATCAATACAAATACTCTCTGCCCCTGCAAGACCCCTCTCATCCTGAAGGTGTTGGATTTGGGCACCCCACTAATAGATGCCAAGGTGGCCTTCTCCTCAGCCGCACTATCTAGTTCTGGAATCTCCTCTTATATTGTTTCTGGGGTTTTGGCCTCAATATTTTGTATTTGACCATAATATTCCTCCTCTTCATTGTTCAAGGTAACCTCTATGTAGTGTACCTCGCCATGTCCCATGCACTTGTGTGGTGGGTTCCATGGTTCCTTGCATGTGAAGAAGATTTGCTTCCTCCTCAGTTCCCTCCTGGTGTTGTCATCTATTCTTCAACAGCCCTTGTCAAAACCCCTAGGGTCAGGTCCTCCTTGGTTCATTGGAGGCCTTTGATCTCTTCCCCCGTTGTTAAGAGGTGGTCTGGGTATGAATTTAGGCTTAGCAGCTAGTCCCAAATCCCTTGTCTTCCAGATAGCCTCCTGTAGGTTGGTATTCTTAAAATCCTTTACCCAACCCTTCAAAGGTTTCATCAACCCTTATGTGAAGAGAATCATGAGCCTGGAGAGGGACATATCTTGCACCATCACTGCCAACCTCTGAAATTCATCAATATATGTCTCAGTCATACCTGTTTGCTTGATTTGGGTGAGTTCCCGAAAATGTAGCTCAAGATCTCCTTGATCAAATCTATCAATAAGCCTCTAGTGAATTCTGTATAGGACACAATATTATTGTGGTATAGTGTGGTGAGTCCATGATACCACCAGTCGTGAGCCTTGACATCCAAGTACATAGTGGAAAACTTGATGGCCTCCATCTCCCTCATGGGGTTAAGTTGTAGGTAGGTGTGTAGCTTTTGCACCCATGCCTGTGCTGTCATCTTGGTCGTGCCATAAAAATATGGGATCTCTATCTTCCCTGTTCTTCGTTCAAACTCAAAACTGTTCCTGTGGTTTGGCCTAGGTTTATACCCATTTCTGAACTTGAGTTGGAAATATTTCTCCAGGGACATCTGCCTTTGAAAAACCATATCCAAGCCGTAATATTCCTTAGTGCATCATGCCATCTTCTCAATGAAATCATCCACCTCTTCCTATTGCCCTTATTCATCTATGAATGTAGGCATGTAGGGTCGAGGGTTAGCCCTGCTACCTAAGTGCCCATAAGTTGTGCCACCCCCAAGGCTTCCTTCAGATCTGGGGGCTCTCTCCAGATTGTATCTGATCCCACCATGGGATCCACCCGATCCACTAGCTTCTTTGCTTCCATATGTCTCAAGGTCTTTCCCCTTATGAGTCATCTGCATTAATAACTTGGTTATTATTTTTTGGTTCTCATCAATTTTTTTTAGATTTCCATCTACCTTCCTTAAAGTCTCTATGATCTTGACCTGTCCCCTCTGGTTTGTCTCTTGGTTCTCCTGCAAATGATGGAATAATTTTCTCTCTGTGAGATTTATGGTCTACTGGAACTTGTCAAATTCAGCTACCAAGAAGGCCAAGCCTTAAGTCTCACGGTCATCCATTGACCCTTCCATTTTGTACTATGTTTCACTACTTGGTTTCTTCCTTCGACCCATAAAGATTCCACTGTACCTCTCCATGCCTCGATCCCTCCACAGGTTTGGAGGATCGAAGCTCTGATACAACTATAATGATCCCAAGCCAATTTTTTCGCTTGGAATCACTAACTACCACTGATTCGTTTGATGTGCAGGTGTCTATTAAAGTTTTCCAGTTATTTAAATGATGTTTATACCAGATTCATATAACACACGCAAGATCACAATATAATCAAGATATAGCAAACATAAGCATAGATCTGACCTTTATTATAGAAGCATGAATTAGATACAATAGAAAGAGTAGATCTGGAATAATCCTTAGATGAACCCAATAGATAACAAGTATGAGCTGCTACAAAATGCCCCCGACAATACAAAACAAGCCTCCAAAGGCTGAATAAGAAATGAAGATCAATAAAAATAGATCTAAATGCCAATCTCTCCAACTGAAGAATGCCATGCTCTAATAGAAGGTTGAAACCCTGAATAAATCAATCATGATGAAAGAAGACTCCAAACGATTCCAAAATCGGCTAGATGATAGACTAGGGTGATAGAATCTCCCTCCTAAAGTCTTAGGCCGAATGACCAATGCCAACCCCTCCAAATACTGAATCTTCTAAGAAATTTGCACCCTCCTGAATGCCTGGAACCCTAGACAACTCGTCCCTGAATAAGGAAACCTCCAAATGGTGTGAAACTCCCCAAGAATATAGATCGGGCTATGGGAACCTTGTGGGAGAAGTTTTAGGTCCAGATCTTAAGTAGATCTCTCTAGATCTGAGAAATACTGAATAATGGGACGTCCTCCTAGCCTCCAAGTCATCCCAAACTGTAGTTGAAGAATTAGTGATGATAACTCTTCGAAGAAGCACTCCAAGTGATGGTGGAGTACCTGCAAGTGAAACCCATGTGATGGAAGCCCAATTCTTCCTCTGATTAGCTAGATCGAACTCTTCTCTAGAAGATGGTACGCCCTTGCTGGAAACTCCCAAACAATATCACCCTGTTGCTTCCCTCAATCTGTTGGTGGATATGTGATGAGTGTAGAATGGTGTGGGTGGAGTCTTTCATCCCCGAGACCAAGCTGTGGAACAACGTGAGTGGATATTTCACCACTGAGTTGCTCACAAGGGTTTGTATCAACAAAACCCGCAAACTGTATGCTCAAGGAAATAAAAAGCAAATACCAACATCCAGAATGCCCAAGAAGTGCGCCCTAGCCTTCTCTTTATACTATTTCTTCTAATTTCCTGTTGAGTTAACTTAACTCCTAGAATTAACCATAAGTCCAATTCTAGCTCTTCTATTTCTCTGTTGAGTTATCTTTTAATGCATTTTTCACCTTTTTATCAAGTCAACTTAAGAATATAACCTTAGCTTGTTGACCTTTCCCCTTAGTGTGAGACTATGTCCTAGTGGGGAAACCTAGACCACTACGTCTTCCAAACCTCTTCTTCAAGAGGTGGGGGACATTACATTTTTATAGATATTTTCTACTTCTTTTAGCTATCGTTGAAAGAAAACAAATTGATTTCTTTCTTTATATTAGATTGGGGGCATCCTTGCATTTGAAGTAGTGAAATTGCATGATTTTTGACATCTTTTGGTCTTGAGTTCTGAAATTTTTTGGCTCGTTTCTTGAAGATCTTGATCTTGACGAGTTTAGTAAAATTTTGAGACATTGTGCATATGGAAATGATAAATGTTTTATTTGTCTCGTAATATAGCTTTCATCGAAGTGAAATATTTGCATTCTCATTTATTTGCATGGTTTAGAGTCGGTCAAAATATCATTTAGTCCACACCATTTTCCTCTTGAGTAACAACAACCTTAAAAAATAAAGTGCTTATAAAAATTGATTAGACATTTTTATATTTTTTGGTAGCAAACCTATATTAGATTAGTTGTAGGTCTTTGGAATAGGTGTGAAAGATAACTTTCCAAACATCCGAACAAATATAGAATCTTGAGTTAGGGGGTGGTGAAATCCACTAGCTACATTTTATCCTAGGAAGCCCTTCTAACACAAGGGTCAATCATGAAGCTGAATTGAGACTAGCAAACTTACTCACCCTGCATTGTTGGTATTGGTGTAGATATTGCACGTATTATGGGGGTCGCTTGAAAGGTGTACCCACAATGATGAGTTGAAGCATTTTGAGTTTATTTCAGGCTAGATACCCTACCCTTGTGCATGGATTAGACTGTCGACTGTTTCCCCAAGAATCATTGTAGTAATTGGTAACCTTAGTGGCCTATGTCTTTAGGGTCTTTACACAAGGTGACTATGGAGGGGAAAGTATTCAATGTACCTGGAATCGACGTTGGCCAAAATCACTCAGGTTCCTTGGAGGGTATACCCACATTTATGTGTGGGAGCTTGCACCAATGCGTAATTATGTTAAGCAGGTCGTCAACATAACTTTTCCACCCACTCTATATCATCCCTTTCTTACCTTGTCCTCGCGACGTTGGATTTCATCCTCAACTAGTGAGTTCATTGTGAGAAGGCTTTCATTTCTTTCTTACTTACTATATGATCTAGGTGGATATTGGTGGTCACCCACCTTTTCGAACTAGCTCAAAATAGCTTTCTGGCAATTTTGCCAATTTACTATTTTTAGCAGGTTTTAACTTTCGGGGCCATTTAGAGGGCCTAAATAAAGGTTTTTAGAGATATAGGTTATAAATGATATACAAAGTCATTATTGAGCTGCCAAAATGAAACTCCTTGACAATACCTTTCCAAAGAGTTATTATACTCCTAAAACGGAGATTGTATGCAAAATTTACGACCCCGGGAAGTTTATGTACTAACTTACCCAAACGGGACCGACATGACTTTTGGCGCTTCATCTCCTAGTGTTAGGTTTTTGGATGTATAGGATTTTTGGCATTCCTGTTTATTGTAAAAAGGCCTTCAGAGCCTCATTGTAATCATCTTCTTGCAAATGTGAGTAGCCATCACATCTCTTCTCAGAGATAAACTGCCACCATTCTAGCAAGTCTTTCACTCTGTATTTTTACAATCTCTATACATTTCTTTGATTAATAGAAATCATGTATTACTATATATCTGTGTTTATGGTTGCATCTATGATACATTTCTGTTATATTATTGAATATATGCAATATCTCTGTGCATTTCTTTATTATATCTCCGCTCTCATTTCGTGCCGAAAATAATCCGAATCAGTGGTATCAGAGTAGGTTGCTCATGATCATTTTTTCAGTGCATGTCCCCAACTAGGTCAAAGTATAGAAAGTTGGGTCTTGAGTTTGTATCTCTTGAAGACAATTTCTCTTTCACACCCAATAAACCCTCAATGGTGGAAGAAAAGAAAAACAACGGAGCATACGATCCTATCAATATGTTGCTTGAGAAATCTCTCACGCGACAGAGGGACGAAATGATGGAGAATTTTGCCCACATCCTTCAACGCCTTCCAATAGCATCAGGAGAATCTTCATCAAGTGACCACTTTCGAGGCACCTTTCCTTTCAAGGTACAAGTTAACTTTGATATTCTTGTATTTGAAGGACAGATAGACACAAAAGCCCTAGAAAAATGGTTAACTCTGCTAGAAGGTTATTTCTTTGTTCACAATTTTTTCGAAAAAGAGAAGATCACCTTCGCACTCCTTAAAGCTCTCCCTCATGTCAAATATTGGCGGGAAACTTACTGGGAGAAAATTTCCACATAGGAGTCTGGAATATATGGGGTTGATCCCACTTGGGATTTTTTTGTGGATGTGGTAAAGGAACAATATTACCCTGTTGGTAACTATGAGGACCAGTACATGAGATGGACCACACTGCGGCAAGAGAGGGGCTAAGAAATTCCGGAGTTCACGAATACCTTCCATACCTTCCTCACCAAGATGGGTATCAAAGACTCTGAGTGACATTTGGTTTTGAAATACAATGGGGCTCTACACAGATACATCCAGACTGAAATGGATTTTCTGGACATCTCATCACTCGATGTTGCTTATTGATATGCTGTTAAAATTGAGCAGAAATTTAAGCACCTAAACAAATGATATTTCGGGTCTGCAAATCCGCAACAACCAAAGTATGAAAAAGATGGCCCTAACAAACAGTTTCCTGAAAACCAGTCCAAGACACAGGAAAATAAGGGTCACGGGGAGACAAAAAAGGACACCAAAAAATGGTGTGAGTTCCAAAAAATCCCCTGGCACAACACCGATGAATGTCGCTCAAAATAGTCATTAGTGGTTGAGATCAAAGACAAAGAGCCGAACCCTGATTCAGAATCAAATTCTGAAAATAATGGTAAAGGACAGATCATTGACACGGACCCCACTGCTATTGTCGCTACCGCAACAATTCAACCAAAAGAACCCACAAATCCTAAAGAGGGGGAGCGCCTTTTTCATTCACAGATGTGGGTGAAGGGGACCCCGCTACATTTTATTGTTGATAGTGGAAGAAAAAAGAACCTCATCTCAGCAAAGGCCATCAAACAGTTGGGATTGTCGACAACACCACATCCGTAACCATACAACATTGGGTGGCTTTGCCAAGGACGAGATCTCTATGTCAGCCAATAGTGTCAATTATCATACAACATCCAACCCTTCAAGGATGAGGTATTCTGTGATGTTGCCCAACTGGATGTCTATGATGTGTTCTTGGGCCAACCATATATGTGGAGACGCCATGTTGTTTATGAGTCTCAACACCGTAGTGTCATTGTTACTTTGGGGGGTCATCTCTATAGAATACTAGAGGTATTTCCTACTACTGTTCCACCTAAAAATCGTCGCAAGTTAGTATCTCATACTACAAAATTCAATTTCTTCACAATCTGTTCAAAAGGAGAACAAAAGAACACTACAACCACTACAACTTTGCCCCAAGCACCTTCTATCCAACAGAAGTAGGTCGACAAGGTTGAAGAAAAGAGAAAATATTCCTTCTACACATCGTCCTCTCATGTATCTCAACTTGTTAAACAACCTCAACCTCAACAGGTTCGTGATAGACTTCCACAAACTGACCAGCGCGACGTCTCCAACAAGACAAACAACTAGCCAAGATGCAGATTCAACAAACACTTTTCCTTCTCCCCCGATAAATAAACACAATGGAGACCATTTCTTCCTAAGGATGGAGTGTTTATCCAGGTGGATATCGATGGCCACCCACCTTTTCCAACTGGCTCAAAACAACTTTCTCGCAATTTTGGCAATTTACTATTTTTAGCATGTTTTAACTTCCGAGGGCATTTTGAGGGCCTAAATGAAGGTTTTTAGAGATAGAGTTTCTCAATGATACTTGAAGGCATAATTGATCCTACAACATTAATATCCTCAACGATACCTTTCCAACGAGCTATTATACGCCTAAAACAGATTTCGTATGCAAAAGTTATGACCCCGGGAAGTTGATGTACTAACTTACTCAAACGGGGCCCACATGACTTTTGGTGCTTCATCTCCTAGGGTTAGGTTTTTGGATGTCTAGGGTTTTTGGAATTCCTGTTTATTGTAAAAAGGAATTCAGAGCCTCATTGTAATAATCTTCTTGCGAATGCGAGCAGCCGTCACATCTCTTCTGAGAGATAAGCTGCCACCATTCTAGCGAGTCTTTCACTCTGTATTTTTACAGTCACTGTACATTTCTTTGATTAATAGAAATTGTGTATTACTGTATATCTGTGTTTATGGTTACATCTCTTATACATTTCTGTTATATTATTGAATATCTGCAATATCATTGTGCATTTCTTTATTATATCTCTGCTCTCATTTCGTGCCAAAAATAATCCGGATCACTAGATTTTAGCGTCTGTTGTTTGTTTTCCCTAGAAGACTCTAGGTTGGATCTTTATTTAATGGCGTCAGTTCCCGAAATGACCAATGATGAAACCCCTTTTCTAGGGGAACCTTCTTTTTTTTCCTTCTTACGGAAACGTTGGTCCTCCTCAAATCACTACTTTGAGTCTTCCAGATCTCACAATTGGATTATCGGTATGGTTGTTTTCCACTCAGGTAATCTAGAACACAACCAATGCTTCATTTGTAAGAACTTCCCCCAAAAAAAATCAACCTCATGTTGATCCTTCACCTTCTTCACCAGTAATATCTTCTTCTCCTTATTCACTTGCAAGGTTTTCTTCCATTTCATCCTCTTTGTCGAGTGAAGGGTCTAAAGCTAGTAACTCGGTGGAGGGATTATGTCTATACCAGTGATCATAGCTTCTGACCTCGTTGTTAGACGTAAAGCAAGATGAGTTATGCTTCTGACCTAGTTGTTAGACGTAAAGCATAACACCGCTAATTCCTTGCTTCTGACCTAGTTGTTAGACATAAAGCAAGATGAGTCATGCTTTTGACCTCGTTGTTAGACATAAATCATGATACCGTGTGTTCCTTTCTTCTGACCTTGTTGTTAGACGTAAAGAAAGATGAGTCATGCTTCTGACCTAGTTGTTATATGTAAAACATGATGTTGTGATTACTCACTTCTGACCTAGCTGTTAGACATAAAGTGAGATGATGATATTACTTGCTTCTGACCTAGTTGTTAGACGTAAATCTAGATGTGACGGACACTGAGCTACCAACTTAACCGCTGTGACATTGAGCTAGTGTAGTACTGTGATATGACAACCTAGTGTTGTAATGAGGTATCATTTTTTACTGATACATTTTTGATGTAGATGATGTTGTTGATGAAGAAAACTTCCGATGATTCGTAAATGTTCTAGACAATTTTTCAATATGATATTGACGATACTGTCCTCTAGATGCCACTGATGATGCAGACCTCTCTCGCCTGATGCTGATGAAGAATACCCTTCTTGTTAAGGGGGAGTGTTGAAATAATGTAATTGCGAAGAGAATTCTTATTATTTTGTTATTGGATTAAATCCCCATTGTGGATTAATCATGTCATTATTATTATTGGATTAAATCCCCATTGTAGATTAATCATGTTATTATTATTATTATTATTGGTATTGGATTAATCCCCATTGAGGATTAATCATGTCGGTAATTGTATAAGGACCAAATCCCTTTTTGCAGATTGGTCATCGGACAATTACAAAGTGCAGAATAAGAAGTCGGCCCCAGTAGTTATAATGGAAGGGCCAAAATTAATTAAAGGTGGTTTACCCACCCAGAGTGAGAGGTCGACCCTGACAGATGGTGACTCTTCACATGTGCCAGATTGATATAAATAAGAGGCTAGCGCCTCACTTCTAAGACACACTTCACTTGCTCATTCTCTTATGAGGCAAGATGCAATTTCAAGTTGGAGAGAGGAGAAGAAGGGTGGCACATCTCTTGAAGAGGAATTTTCTGTATTGGTTTGAGTTATCTCTTGAACATTGTATAAGCTATTTATGATAAGGAAGTTTTGCTGGGTTTTCTTCCACTAGAGGGTTTCCCAGGATAAATTTTGTGTCTCTTGTGGATGTGTATTTCTCAGTGATATTGTTCTTATTATTCTCTTATCTTATGAAATGCAAAGAACGATAATAATGGAATAAACATTAACATTCATCACATATCCACCAATAGATTCAGGGAAGCAACAGGGTCGTACTGTTTGGGAGTTTCCAGAAAGGGGGCACCATCTTCTAGAGAAGAGTTCGATACAACTAATTAGAGGGAGTGTTGGGCATTCCATCACTTGGGTTTCACTTGCAGGTACTCCACCATCACTTTGAGGGATTCTTTGAAGAGTGATCATCACTAATTCTTCAGCTATAGTTTGGGATGACTTGGAGGCTAGGAGGACATCCCATTATTCAGTATTTCTCAGATCTAGAGAGATCTACTTAAGATCTAGATCTGAAACTTCTCCCATGGGGTTGCCATAGCCCAATCTATATTCTCGAGGAGTTTCACACCATTTGGAGGTTTCCTTCTTTAGCGACAAGTTGTCTAGGGTTTCAAGCATTCACGAGGGCACAACTTCCATAGAAGCTTCAGTATTTGGAGGGGTTGGCATTGGTCGTTCATCTTGAGACTTTAGGAGGGATATTTTATCACCCTGATCTATCATCTAGCCAAGTTTGGACTTGTTTGGAGTCTTCTTTCATCAGGACCGATTTATTGAGGGTTTCAGCCTTCTATTGGAATGTGGCATTCTTCAGCTGGAGAGATTGGCAGTCAAATCTGTTTTTATTGCTCTTCATTTCTTATTCAGCCTTTGGAGGCTTGTTTTTTATTGTTGGGAGCATTTTGTAGCAGTTCATACTCGTTATCTATTGGGGCCATCTGAGGATTATTCCATATCTTCTCTTTCTATTGTATCTGATTCATGCTTCTATAATAAAGGTCAGATCTATGCTTATGTTTTCTATATCTTTATTATAATGTGATCTTGTGTGTGTTGGATGAATCTGGTATAAACATCATTTAAATAATTCAAAAACTTCAATAGACACCTACACATAAAATGAATCAGTGGTAGTTAATGATTCCAAGCGAATATTTTGGCTTGGGATCATTAAAAAAACAAAGCAACCCCAACAAATTTTCTCTTTCAACACAAACTATTCAATAAAATAAATTTTTCTTTCACCAAACAATTCTAAAGAAAAACCAGTGCTTTGTAACTGAAAGACACTCAAAGAAAGAGACCAAATATTTCAAAAGAAAAGAAAGAAAATATGGATAAACGCAGCTCAAAAACTATCAAGCAGACTGTAAACAAATCATAATCAAACCCAACAATTCACCCCAAAACCAAATCCAAGATCTGGGTAAGGAAAAGCCATCAAAAATAAAAAAATTCACAATCATCGCAGGCTATCAGACTAATACAGTGCGGAAATCCATGATTTCCGTTGGCCAAAGAACCAATACAATGAAAAAATTTGAGGTTTTTCATGCTATATATGGGGAAGGATGCAGAGATTCCACACTAGTAAAAAAGGTAGGGTGCACAATTCAAATATTGTCGCACTGTCCCTCAAAGAAGGGTCTAGAAATCAAAGTAAAATTGAAAAATTAAAAAGTAAGAAAGTTTTCCAATGAACTTAAACAATCAAAGACTCAATTTGGATCTCCCAGTGACTCATAAAACAAAAACCAGACAATCAAAGATAGAAATCAAGAAAAACTAGAAAAACAATATGTTCCCCAGTGGAGTTGCAAATTTTGTTATCGGGATAATTGTTAAGTGTGAACACAAATCAATCCCCCTAGATCCACCTATATCTGGAGAAAAACAAGACAGTACATGGCACTTTCCATAAGCTCTAATCATTGAATTTACTATCAAAAAAGAGATTAATGACATACCTTTGAATATCGCTTCCTTATGTCTTTTTTGTCCCTGCTTCGCTTCGATGCTCTTATGATATTGGATCTGCAATGACACAAACCAACCAAAGTGAAAGCAATAATACTATATTCAATGAAATCCTATGCATGTGATCAAGGAGTAATTTAATAAAATGAGAATGATTTTATGTGAAAGAAACATACTACTGTATTATATAATGTGGATTAAAGATACAACCAGATGACTTGATGTTGTCAGGTTCATTCCAACAGTTCCTTGCTTCACACACACTTCTAATCCATGGATTTTGAGACTGTATATATGATAGCTACTCACAATCTATCTTGATAAAGAAAATGTCAAAGCCAACATAGAAGCTCCAAAAACTCCAAGATACAAAACTCAGTAACAAGCCAATCTAACTTTCTCCATGACAACTCCTCTAATTTTATAAGTTGAAGAGGACAAGGTGAGGAGGTTAGGATTATCCCACTTGTTATAACCCTAAATTGCTCCAGACATGCATACCTAGCATCAGACCATCTAACTTGCTATCTTTGTCAAGCCATCACTGAACAAGCTCTTCAAAAAACCATTTATTTGAAGGTGTACACATTGTGCACCACTACTGCACGTGTACACAAGCCTATTGACCCACTACAACCCGCGTACACTGACAAAATATGGAGAAAAGTGGAAAATTGCATAGGATACTAGTTTATAGGCCGTTACTTAATTGTTTGAATGCTCATAGACAATCACGCCAACTGTTACTATCCCTTTCGGCCTATAAAAGAAGGGGTTTGGGTCCCATTGAAAATAAGAAGCATGAGGGCATAGAAAATATGTCCATTTCCGTATTCCCCCTTTGCCCCAATATTCAGCAACCACATTGTGAGTTTGAGCCAGAATTCCCTTTTCCTCCATTACAATCCCTTGCCATTTTCCCAAAGAGAACTGAAGAGGAGAAGGAGACATGGAAGAAGTTTGTGCATTGTAAAGAGGATCCTAGGACCGAATTCGAGGAGCAGTGTTGGTCTCATATTGTAAGTGACTTTTTTGAGATTAATATAAAGAAGTACTTTTTTCGTCCAGCCAAATGACGTCTTAAATTCCAACGATTTGTTTCCATTTTTGGTTTATGATGTATAATTGACTAATCCATATGTAGAATGCATGCTTGTAGTTTCTGGTTTGTCTTTTGGTGAATGCAGGTCATCCTAGGGAGGAGACTTTCAGTCAGGAAACAATTAAGCGCAAAGAAATCGACATCGAACATGAAGTTTAAGGTATGCCTAAAAGATCCCTATACTTTGTCTTTTATGTATGATTTTGGGGTAATGTTGAGATAGTTGATGCAAAGTAGGAGACTTTAGACAGTTAGTTCTGCCTACATTTTAGAACCTTGGTGCAATCCGTGGAGGGGTATTCCCACTATAGCAGAATTGGCGACCATACTGGGAATGCCTCTAGGGTCTTTGGGGATATATTTTTTGGGGGTTCTTTGAATCAATTTATTCACTATTTTCTGAGTTTTTGTAAGCTTCTATGTCTTTATGGGATGTTGATCTTCCATACCAGTACTCACTACCTGTGTTGGACTGTTGTTTTTTCATTTTTTTGAGGAGTTACAGAGGTGTACATGACCTGTACTGGGCCTGCACGCATGCATAAGCGCCCTGCCCTTGGACAACCCACGTACATACATTGGTTGTTGAAGTGTCAATAGAGTGCATGTTGAGAACAATTTTTTTTGAAAAAATGAGAGGTAGTCATCCTCTTCCCTGTCAAAAGTCACACTTCTCAGGGGTTTTCTACATCTAGCCCTGGTCTCTATTATATATGTTTGTATCCTAGGTTTGACTTTAGTATAGATTTCTTTTGACTAAAGGCTTCTTGTGTTTTCTTTAATAGGGTTTTTAGAAAAGTTGGTGAGTTTGGTTTGATCTTTATGTTTGGTGTTGTCAGTGACTCCTTGCGATCTACGATTGGGCCATAAGCCATTTCTTGCTCCTATCTTGTCGTCATTTTTCCCTTTTTTTTTCTTTGGAAGAAAAGAAAATAATTCATTTTAAAATTTCTTGTTTTGAAGCATAAAACAATAAAAAAAAAATCTCTTTCATTACTTTGATTGGTAATGTAGTTTAGGTTAGTTTCTTTGTTTACCAAGGAAAAATAAAGTTTTCTTAAGTTATTTACTTGAATTCTTAGGACATTAAGTAGCTCGTAGTCGAGCAAAATATTGTTTTGAGTATTTCTTTTCAAAGATCTAAGGAAAGTAGTTATGCAAAGTTTGGTGAAAGAGTTTAAATTGGAAAATCATTTGTGAAGAAGAAGTAGTTTTGTTTCCAGCTTCATCTTATGCTCTTCTCTTTCGTCTCTTAAAGAACATCACTGGTTTCATTTCCATTCATTTTGACTTAATACAACCACTAAAATTAATGCTTAATTATAACTTATTATACTTTATATTTGTAGGGTCCCTCAACGCAGTCTAGGCTAGAGCCTTGATTTAGGATTGGAGAGGAAACTCTTCAAGGATACAAAAACAAACATAAGAGTCTGTGCTAGGGAGTGATTGAAAGTCCAGTAACCGTGAAATTTATCTGGGACCCCCCTCTAACACAGGGTCTAAACATGAGGTCACGTACGGAAAGGTAGCAGAGATAACCACTCCAAAGCCAGACTAAGTGTAGTGGGGAACACATATAGAGGGCTTATCTTGGGATTTTGTTGATCACATTTGCCACAGAGCTTCATGGATCTTAAATATGTTCGAAGTACTTAGTCGTCTTTCAGGACACTTTATTTTGATACCCTTGATAGGTTTCAGGCTTGATACACTACTCATTGCAGTCCACCCCACTATCAATTGTACCCGCTTGGTGACTGTTCACGCACTGGAAACCTAGTTGCCTTTATCTTAGTGACTTACATAGTAGATTGCGAGGGTATACCACGATACCTAGGGAAGACATCTGGACATGATTTGTAGAGTATACCTGGAGGGTTCTTTTGTATTCGAGTTGCACTTGCACCGGTAAGTTTCTCTAGTGTTGGTTGTTGTAATTGTTCTTCCAACTAGCTAGTGATCTTCTTGTCTTATCTCATTGGAACGTTTTCTAGTGTGTGTTGTTTTTTAAATGATTATAGAAATCCCTAGTGTGTCATTGATATTCTCACACAATGGAGGATCAGGAGCTCTGCTAGTCGTGAAGGATTTGTCACCTGGCGTTGATCGATCTCGAGCCACCCCCGCCATCGCTAAGGAGAAAACTAGACTAGGAAGGGTCTTTTGAGGTGACTGGGTTACAGGAAACTATGCCCGACTCATCTCCTATAGGATAACATTCAATTTTGGAGGAACGGACCATTTCTAACCTTGGATTGGAAACTCTTGGTTTGTATAACCCTCCAATCACTGATCTATCGGTGCCCATTGTCATACAAGTTAAACCTTACGAGTGTCAGGTGGTGTCACAAGAAGAGATGGAAACAAATGTTGCTACTTCTTTATGGAATACTCATATTTCCTATACGGTTGACACTACAGGATGTGTTCTACCTCCTAACCATTCGTCGTTAGTCTGGGCCACTATAGTCTCGACTGTCTCTACCTCAAGCAATTTTCTGATTCCATCTATGGCAGCGATCACTTCTTCGTTCACCCAGAGTGGGACAGGCCCTCCGTTCTCATATGGGATGCCTCGCTTCAGTACAAGCATTGTACTTTCCTACTCTAATATATAGACTTTAGGTCTCATGGTAGGGAGCTCCAACACTCCTCTGCAAGGATCCATGGGGGGCACTTCAGCTTCCTATAACCCTTTCCCTTATGGAGGGTGTCATATACCTCCTTTGTCCCCTTTGCTCGATGGTGCTCACAAACACTCCACCGGGCCGAACGTCAACTATAGTTCGTTTCGAGCAGGTAGTCAAGGAATTCCTTCTTATAACATGTCAGTTGGTTTGATACTATTCTCTTTGTTCAATGCATTTGATAACAACGCATTCTTGTTAGCTGTCGTCTCGATTGGGGGAAACCTTGTTTATGGATAACAACACCCTGTACAGGGTACTATTCCTGCACAGGGGGAAAAATTAGGAATTCCTTCCTCACAAGGACCTTAGAATCCATGGCAAGGATTAGTTCCCTTGTCAAGAATTCTGACCAAGGGAAACCCCTTCCATAGTCAATGGAACCCCATGCAAGGATCGACACCTATGCCCGTCGGATTGGCAGGGGGAAACCCTTCCCAAAATCCTTGGAATGCGATGCAATCCCAACCCTTTACATCCTATTATGGGAGTGAGGTGATGATGTCTCAGCAAGCACAAAATATGTACGTTATTCATGGCCATGGTTATTACTAGAACCCTGGCCAACAACCTAACTTTTCCTAGCAACCTAGTGCCAGCCAAACTCCAGTCTCCTTTTTCCCTAGTTACAATCAACAACCCAAATTATCGTTTCTGACAACTGTACACTTGCCAAAATTGACAAGGTTATTAAACAACCCATCTGTCACGATCCGTGTTGGCCTCCTATGTTGACCAAGTTTCCTTCAGACATCCCAAAGTTCGAGGCCAAGCCTAACAAATATCCAGGTGATCATCTGACTACCTTCCATTTATGGTGCTCGTCCAACTCATTGAGAGACGACTCCATCCACTTGCATTTCTTTCAACACACTCTCATTGGGAGTGCTACGAAATGGTACATCGAGCTCGACCGCTAAATATAATCTTCCTTCGGTGAATTGGAAATGGCTTTCTTAAACCATTTCCAATTACCTATGAAATACGATGTTGACACCGAATTGCTGGCCAAATTTGAGCATACAAAAGTGGACCATATCTCGGATCACATCCAAGAATGGAGATGTTGAAAGAGTTTGATAAAAGTTCCAATCCCACCAACATTCCTACTAGAGTGGTTCCTTAAGTCTTTGGTACCTCAGTAGTCTAAAGACGTGACAACCTCAGGGGTCTTTTTAGAAGAAGAAGCGATAATGAGAGCTCAACAATTAGAGCTGATTTACTCTCAGTCTGGTTTACTTTACAAAGTTTTTCCAGATGCACCAAGGTCGATACGAGACAAGAAAAAACAAAGGTCTGTACCACATGCCGATGGTATTGTTGGTTCATCACAAACGAATCTCGCTGATTAGATATCAAATCAATTGTAGCAATTGTCAATACAAAATACAACAACCAGCCACACCACCGGTTCGGTTGTTCCCCCTACCCAAACGTTGGATATACACAGTGTGCAATTGACAAACCCGAAGGCCACCCAACAGCCTGAAGGAAAGAAGAAACAATCAAAGAAGGGTGAGGGGGATAATAAACCTACCAATAATGTTGGCAGGGGAAACACTGAAAAGAAGAAGTTAAAATATCCATGTAACCTTTTCACGAAAGAGCACCTGACTCACCAATGCCCTCACCTTGCGAAGGCCTAGAAGTTATTGGCATAATAGCATCCTGTCGTGTTAACAAATCCATTTCCACATGGGAAAAATCTAACTGAAGCCTCTTCGAGCGTGGAAGGGGGTTGTCAGGGACCCCCTCTACCTTCAAGTAATCCTGCATTTGCGAATGTGTATATAATGAAAGGTATCATTGACATAACGACTAGGACACGTGACTACGGTATAACAAACACCTCTGAGAAGGGTAAAGAAGACTAAAACCCACATATTTCTCTCCATATTGATAAGACATTGGGCGAAACAATGAAACGCATCCCAAAAGGTTCGTTCAAGAAATCTTCCCACAACCCAAACGCAAGGGCCACCCATAGCTACTCTGTGGTGGAGGATTTGTCACAAACCCCTTATGCAATGTCTTCTTTGGAAGTCCTCTAGAGTTTCCCTTCCCAAAGAAAGGCTATGTTAATTTCCTTAGTATGTGTTGAGACATGTAATCCGGGAATGATCATGCTTGATATGACCAACTTAAAACCCCGTCTTCCTTACCACGTGGCATTTCAAATAGTAGTGGCTTACACCACGAAAAATTTTACTCAGAACATTTTCCACACGGTGGTGGATGAGGGTGCCTCGACATGCGTGATGTCTTTGGCATGTTGGAAGGCCATTAGCCAACCCATTTTGTCTCCATCACCTACTCTTATTACCGTTTTCGATGGTCGTTCATTCCGACCACATGGAATAATTCCCTCTTTCCCTGTGCAGTTAAGGGGGAATACCATGTTCATTGACGTTGAAGTGGCTGATGCATATCTAGACTACAATCTCTTGTTAGATAGGAGTTAGACATATGCTAGGTAAGCAATGGTCATGATAGTTTTTCGGGTATTGTTGTTTCCACACGAAGACCAGATCATTTCCATTGATTAGTTATCCTTCTCCCGTCATGACCCTTCATCGGGGGTATCCACGGTCCCGATGATTGATAACCCTTAGCATGACATATTCAATGTAGGGGTTGGTTTGTGCCCACCTTTGATTACTTGCCTCTGACTGGCAATGTCCATTGCATATCGGTTGTCCCCGACTAGCCTAGGGCTGAAAATTTTCAAATCTCATCATTTTGCATGACTTACTTTAATGATTCGTGGACTCTTCCTTCCCCATCAACCATGATGGAAGGGATAGGGCACCTTGGCATGTACATGCCTTTTCTTGTGGCATAAGTTGCGTACTCTATAGTTCAAGAATCTTTCGTCGACCCTGATTTGAATCCCATACAAAAGTTGGATTTGTTTCTCGAGCCTACATGGGATCAAGGTTCCCTCGCTGATACTGATTCTTTAGACTTAGTATCTCCCTCAGACGAGGCGATTATTGAGACAATGAATAGTCCGAAAAGACCATGGGATGATCTTCATCATAGATCTTACCTCATCCCAGAGTTAAGAAGAATTGAAGTAGGTGAATTCACTCTGACTATGACTAGAGATAAGGCTTGTCCTATCAATCCTTTAGCTATGCATGTTGTTTATGCTAAAGGAAATATGGAAACCATTGGTCAAAATATACCTATCAATATCTCTAGAATCCCTAGCGTCATGGAGAATATCTTTGTTGGAGGGGACTGCTCCCCCGAGGAGATTCAAATCTATATAGATTTATTTAAAGAATTCTACGACGTGTTTTCCTAGTCTTACGAGGAAATGCCAGTCCTAGATCCAATAATCATTGAACATGAAATCATGACATATCCTGATGCTAATTCTGTCCGATAGAAGCTTCGTCCAATCAATCCTAGGAAAGAAGAATCTATTAAGGCTGAAATAGAGAAACTACTCCAAGATGGTTTCATCTACCCAGTCCAATTGAGTCAATGGGCGTCAAATCCTGTTCCAGTCAACAAAAAATAGGGCACAATTCGCAAATGTACGAACTTTCATGATTTGAACAAGGCCTATCCAAAGGATAATTTACCCACTCCATTTATTAACCAGATAGTCGATGAATGCGCAAGTTGAAAATCCTTTTCTTTCATGGATGGTTTTTCGGCATACAATCATATACAGATTAAGCCCAAAGACCAACACAAAACCGCTTTCATTTGTCCGTGGGGTACATTTTCTTATCGGAAGATGCCTTTTGGTCTGAAAAATGTTGGAGCTACATTTCAGCAGGCCATGCCTTTTTATTTCCACGATCTCAAAAACATAGTCGAGGCTTATATCGATGATTTAGCATCACGATCTCGCAGGAGAGTTGATCATCCCGCACACCTTCGAATTATATTTGAGTGATGGTGCTACTACCGGATCCTCTTGAATCCAAACAAATGCAGATTTTGCGTAACATTGGGTTATCTGTTAGGTTTCATAGTTTCAACAACAGGGATCATGGCTGATCCTCTAAAGGTTGAGGCAATAGTTCAATTGCCTCCCCCGTGCACAATCCCTCAGCTTCAGAGTCTGCAGGGAAAAGAGAAATTTTTACGTCATTTCATCGTGAACTATGTCGAGATCAAAAAGGGGTTTATGCGTTTGGTGAAGAAGGACGGTCCTTTTCATTGGGACAAATCCACTTAGTTCTCTTTTGAAGTGTTGAAATGTGCCCTCACATCTATCCCTCTGCTTAGACCAGCCAATTATAATAAAGTTTTCTTATTGTAGTTGACCACTATGATGTCGACCATCGGTATGGTCTTGGTTCAAGAGGATGGTTTTCTCTTAGAATATGTGATTTATTACCTCATTCGAGGCTTAGTTGGACCAAAAATCAATTATTCCCACATTGAAAAACTTGTGTCGACAACAGTTCATGCTATCCAACGGTTCTGTCATTACATCTTGTTTCGCAAGACCACCATCATTGTCGTTGTGAATCCATTTTAATATGTGCTGAAACGACGTGTGATCGGTGGAAATACCAGTAGATGGATAGCTATCCTCCAGGGATTTGACTTGGATTTTGTTTCGGCGAAGTCCAAAAAGTCTTTGGTCTTTGCGGAGCTCATCTTAGAACTTCTGGTTGAATCAAGAGATGATATACCTGAGGAGTATCCTATCAAAGGAGACATGTTTTTAATTGCATCTTCAGACCCCTAGTATGGAGATATACTAGTCTATCTCTAGAATTTGAGGTGCCCTACCTCATTTTCTCGTGATGAATGTTGTCGTATACGCCATCAGGACAAAAAATATCTCATAATCAAGCACACTCTGTATCGTCGAGGTGTAGATTGCATCCTTCGTCGGTGTCTCACCCATGAAGAAGAAGAAATCGTGCTTAACGATTTCCACACTGGAGCATGTGGCAGTCATTTTTCTAGGTTGGGAACAACCCAAAAGATTCTATTAGCCGGTTAATTTTGGCCGACATTAATCAAATATTATGTTGAATCAATCAAGAAGTGCCACCCATGTCATATCTTCTCTCGGAAGATGAGGGCACACCCCGCTCCCATGTTTCCCGTCATTACAGTTTGTCCCTTCACCAAGTGGGTGATTCATTACACTACGTGAAACCCCCCTTCCGCAAGGGGGAACTGTTATATCATCATAGTAGTAGACTACTTCACGAAGTGGGTCAAAGATTTGCCAATGTTTAAATATGATGGCGAGACCACAACTCTCATTTTGTTTAACGAGAAAATAACAATGGTCGACATCCCGAGAGAGATTGTCATTGACCATGGTAGTCGCATTCAGAACAAAATGATGTACGAGTTAACATCAAAGCTTGGGTTGAGGAAAGAAAATTCATCACCCTACTAACCAAAAGTGAATGGTCAGGTGGAAGTTGTGAATAAATCCCTTAAGACTATTTTACAACGAATGATCAATTCAGCCAAGTCAACTTGGGATTCGATGTTGTATTCAGAATTATGGGCCTACCGAACATCTGTTAAGACTGCAATTGATTTCTCACCTTTTCAACTTGTTTACAGGATGGAAGGAGTCTTGCCTATAGAGTGCCAGATCCCCTTCCTAAAGTTGGAAGTACAGTTATTTCCAGAGACTTCACCGCTTGAAGAGCATTTATTATATCTTGACCAGCTCGATGAGCAGCGTTGGGATGTAGCCTTGGCTAGCGAGGCTCACAAACAAAATGTCAGGTGTCAGTATAATCGGCCCATCCATCCTCAGATTTTCTTTGAAGGTGATCTTGTCCTAGTCTATGACCAAGATAAGGACCCCCTGGAGGAAGGCAGGTTCAAACCTATGTGGTTTGGACCTTTCATCGTGAAGGAGGTTCTAAATAAGGGCTCTTATCATCTCATGGAATTTGAGGGAAATGCTTTGGCAGAGCCTAGAACTCAGCTCCACCTCAAGAAGTATTTCTCATAGGTGGGTCGCCTTGGGTGACTTCTTGTAACATATGTATAGTATTATATATTTTCTTTTTAGTTTTTGTCTTTTTGTTTTTATGGATGTGTCGTCATTTTTGATGTCATCATTTTCACTGTGGAATATGTCAAGTGAATTAGAGGTGTTTGTTGGGTTTGTGGACACTGCTAGCTAGCACAATGGGAGGCTTGCTTCCACAGCTTGGGTGATTTTCACACCCAGTTTTTATCTTCAGAAGGTATCTTTTTAGGTGATGGCACAAACAATTTCTCCAAATACAACATATTCCTAGAGTTTCTTCGTGATGTTTTTTCGCATAGTATCTCTCACCTCCAGGTCTAGTTAGGCGCTCAACTGGTTCTGTCTCAGTTAAATGGGGTTTACCACGTTTACGATCCTACACTACATGGACACTTCCTTAGGGTACATCTCTTAGAAAGAAGCTTCAATTACATTAGATATATCCATGTTCCCAGGAGATTGAATCAAATCACAGATACTCTAGCTAATCATGTTTTAGATTGGCATATTGCACAAATGTAAGAAAAAGCACACACACACACATGAAAATACATTTGTAAAATAGATGTAATCCATAAGACATAAAAAGATAAAAAAATATCCATATATATATATCAAAAAATATAAGAGTACATGGGTGGGCGCAAGTGCCTCGAAAATATGTCCAGTCAGAGTCACGGAGCTTATGCCCTAAAAAATAAACAAAAAGTTCTCTTGGAACATAATTAGTCTAGCCTAGCTAAGGGTGAGGCCCGTTGGCCTTGACGTAGTGAACAACAAAGTTCGCCAAACACCAGAAGAGTTGGACCCAGGTCCATGGCACCACAACTACGTGAGGTTGCATCGATTGTGGGAGATCCTCGATCTTCACCATAGGGAATGTATGAGTGAGCACGGTAAGGTTCTTCTCTACCCGTCTCAATACTCTCATAACCTCTTCAGTTGGAGGCCCCCCTGTTTTTGTTGGTCTGATGGCTCCAGTTTGTCTTGCCTTTGGTCAAGGACGCTACCTAGTCATCTAGAAGTCTACTGGACACACTGGTCCCACATCTGTACGTAAAATATATGTAAGTGTCAGATACTCTGGTATAGAAAAAAATGATATATATAAAAAGACATAAAAATTAAATAACCTTGAAAATAAAACTTACCCATGTCTCCTCGCTCCGCTCTAGGAGGTACTGTCATGTCAAGATCTCTAGAAAAATTGATCCTGGCATAGGGGTAGTCCTCTATTGTTAGAATCGGCTATGACCACTAGTCAAAAAATTTGTCATCAAAGGCCTTGATGGTCCTCCCTCCCCCCTGTCGTGGCAACAATGCCACCCATCTACATACCGCTGGGAGAGAGGCCTCATGCCCTAGTATAGTCTCCTAAGGAATGAGACTGGGTACCCTCATGAAGAAAAAGGACCACAAAATGGTCCCAAACCCAAAGTTATGGTGCTCACGTATCTGACACTCTGTTAGCTATCTCTTCATGCAATCCATCATGGTGGTACTCCATTCGAAAATCTGTGCATTTAAGCACTATACCGCACATTGCATGTGTGCCCGAGAAGTATGATGTAAAGCTACGAATCCAGTGATCCGCCCAATGAGTAGGACTATCACTTTGAGTTATAGGTTTTTGATCTTATTAATAGGCACCTGAGAACCTACTTTCTCAGTACCAACCTCACAATGGATTCCAATCAACTCCTCAATGTTGTGAGGCCCGGGGGGGAAAGTGCACAAGTTGATTAGATCCCTTCTCCTCGAGAGACAAGTTAGGAAGTAAATTTCCTCAATCGTTGGAGTCAACGACTGCCCCTCAAGAATGAATGCCTCTACGTCAAGATGCCATTAATCTACCAATGCATTTAGCAACCTGGGTTGTGCCCTCATAAATGGAAAATGGAAGAACTTTACCAACCTTCATTGTGACAAAACAATGATAGAATCAGGTTCCTTGAAGACCAAAAAATCAATGTCATCATGCTCCCTCTCTCTCCAATGCACATATATCCTACAAAAACAAATGAATGGAGAGTTAACTCTTGCATTTCCAATTTTTCCCACTTATTGGAGGGTGTACACGGGTTGTCTTATGGACAGTCATGTGTGCACATGAGAAACTTCTCTTCTGCCCGCGTGTACATGTGAGTTGTGCTTGGACAACCCGCGTACACGCAGGGCCAACCTCTTTAAAGGTCAGTGCGGCCCCCAAAAACAAAAATAAATGCAAAAATTAAAGATGGAAATGCCAGAGAGGTTTGTATGTACTTACTGGGTCCAAACGAAAGTTTGTTTCATCCATTGAAGCTCCTAGAATCAACTATTTTGGAAAAGGGTGTTTTTTGACATCTGGTCAATTCTCATTTTACAGTGGTGATAATGAGCTGCCAACTTTCTATTTATAGACTTTTTTGCCCCTTTTTGTCATTTTTTCTGTCTTGAAAATCGTTGAGTATGGTTCTTGAGTTTCTTGACAGATGTTATGATACGTGTTACTTTGGGTATTGGGAAGTTTTTTGAGAGTTGGGTCAGTTTTAAAGGTATTTTGGTAAAAAGTCATTTTTCCAACTTTGTGCATATAAGGTAGGATTCCACCTCCACTTGTTGCACCTCGTTGTCTTTTTCTCTTTGACATAGGATCGATCCCACCGAATTACGACAAAGAAACCTCACTCCTGCTCTATAAGTGTCATAATTTAGTGGTAGAGCCTACCTTTACATGGATGCCCTAGGTAGATCTTGGTTTCATTTTGGCATCCAAGCTGTCACTAATGATTATAGGCTCAGGAGTCCTTAATAGTTTTTCCTGATTGCGATTTTGAGCCTCATTTGCATGATTCATTATCACTCTTGACCTCACCCTTGGAACTCCCAAAATACAACGAGTCTTCCTTTAAGCCCTTTTCAGACCCTCTAAACATGAAAAGATTTTTGAGCGATCTTGTTGCCCTTCACGCTCGCTAAACTGAAATTTGAAGGCACGTCTGTTCGGCGGTAGTTTACCCCTTTTTCGGTCTGGATGGTCAAAAGCATGAACAAAGGTATACTCTAGGAGCCTTGGTTGATACAGGTGGATATTGGTTCCACCCACCTATTCCACTTGGACCCCCACTATTTCTTCTTTCAGCTTTTTAGTTTCCGCACAGTTTACTATGTTTAACAGTTTTTAGGGTCCTGAACTTCCAGAGCCGTTTTGAGGCCCTATACGACGTTTTTTGGGAAAACGTGGAGCAACATGGATATTCTATAATCTTTCTCACACAAAAGTTGTAGTCCTCAGATATATATTTCTAACGAGGTATAGAACGCATCAAACGGAGATCGTATGCCATAGTTACGTCCCCGGGAAGTTGATGTACCAACTTACCCAAACAGGGCCCATAGTCTTGGCGTTTCATCTCCTAGGGTTAGGTCTTTGGATGTTTAGGTTTTTCCATTATTTATCAATAATAATAGGCCTTTGAGCCTCATTGTAACACAGTTCAGAGGCCAGTAGTCGCCACATCTCTTCTCAGAGATGAGCTACCAGTGCCCTAGCTAGTTTATTTCCATTATGTCTGCAAGCATATTTCAATCATTTGTTATTAATGAAATGAAGTCTTATTTCCGCTGCATCTCTGTGTTTATGTGTATTTATGTATTTCATTATGTTCCTACATAAATCCGGATCAGTGGTATCAGAGCATTCTACTCATTCTCGATCCTTGTTTGGATGTCCCCAACGAGATCGGGGTATAAGGAGTTGGGGCTCGATCTACTTGAACCTTTGCAAGATCAACCTCGCAAACCCTGACAAATGCTCATGGGGGAAGAAAAGAAAGATGAGGGAGAAGGAGATCCTATCAAAATGTTTCTCGAGGAGGCCCTCGAGAAACAAAGGAATGCGTTGATGGACAACTTTTCCCAGATTCTTCAACGGATTCCGACTGGCGGCACATCGACATACAAAAGCCACTCTGGAGGCGCCACTCCTTTTAAGGTACAAGTAAACTTTGAAATTCCCATATTTTATGGCCAAATAGATGCAGATGCCATAGATAGATGGTTGAATATGTTATAAGGATATTTCTCGGTTCATGACTTTTTCAATCGAGAAAAGATTATTTTTGCACTCCTCAAAGCCCCCCCCCATGTCAAGGACTAGTGGGAAACCTACTCGGAGAAAGAGGGCGAGGGAGAACCCTCTTTGATCTCGGTCGCACCCACTTGGAATTCTTTCTGAGATGCCATCAAGGAACAATATTATCCTGTGGGGAGCTATGAGGACAAATACATACAATGGACTATGTTGCGGCAACAAAGGGACCAATATGTGCATGAGATGAAGAATCTGTTTCATACCCTACACACAAAGTTAGGTATCAAATATTCAGAGAAACATTTGGTGTTAAAGTACCGCATTTGTCTACACAGATACATTTAGGAGGAAATGGAGTTCCTCAACATCTCCTCACTTGGTCTGGCATATCGATATGCTACCAAGATTGAGTAGAAGTTCAAATAGAAGAAGCGAGACTTTGGGTCTGCAAATAAGAAGCAAGGGAAAGGCACTCCCAAATCGCAGAACATAGGACCAAGCCAAGGCGAGGCAACCCAGGACAACCCACCAAAGTGAAAGATACCAGATATATAAAATATGCAGAACATAAATGAAATGCTAGAAATGACAGAATAACAGTAAAATATCTAGCATAATCTTCACAATACACATAAATGATATAC
>ML778408.1:835236-878607 GCA_009831015.1 Picea engelmannii
TATTGACAGCATGGATGTAGCAATGGGTTTCTTGGGCAATGTGGCGATGAATAAAATTGTGGGTGCTGCCACTATCAACCAAGATGATGACCTTTCGGTGCTTGATGTAACCGATTAGCTTGAGGGTTTGGGGGGCAGAGAATTCGGTGAGAGCATTGAGAGAAATGATTGGTTCCACTTTGGGAGGGTTGGAGGGAGGGTTTATTTCATAAATTTCTGCTGACTCGGGCATAGGGGGGTTGTCAACATCTTCTTCCTGAATATCCTCAGAGATGTCCATAAAGAGCTTTTGTTCCTTACATTTGTGGCCTGGGAAATATTTTTCATCACAATTATAACAGAGGCCTTTGAGTTGGCATTCAGCCATTTCAGCCTTGGTCAATTTTTGGATTTTTAATGGGGCTGAGGGAGTGGTGGGGTTTACTAGTTTAGGGCGCGGGATAAAGGAAGGCTTACGGTTTTGTGAGTAAACAATTTGTTGTGCTTCTTTATCTTTTTTGGTAGCCTCCATCCAAGTCGTAGGTCGAGCCATGAGGACATGTGCCTGAATATCCTCCTTGAGGCCACTGATAAAACACTCTTGAAAGAAAGCATCAGTCATGCCCTTTTCTCGAAAGGCCAGATGCTCAAATGCAGCTATGAAGACTTCGACTATGCCTGATTGCTTTAATTTTGTCAAACGGCCCAAATGGTTGGTGTCAGTGTAAAAGAATTCATAAAGCTCAACAAAAAATTTGGTCCAAGCAATATACCCTTGATGGGAAGTTTTTCTCCATTGCCACCATTGCCAGCGTTCTTGATCTAGATGGAGAACACCATACCGGATTTTGGCCAAGTCATCTATAATGTTGTAGAGAGAGAAATAATGTTCCATTTGTGTGACCCAACCAGTGGGGTCTGAGCCATCAAATTTGGTTACATCCACCCGTGGAAGGCGTATGTCCCTTTGAAAGTGATGGGGTTGAAAGGAATGGGAAGAAGTTTCACCTTCAGTATTTTTATGTGCCTCAGGAAAAGAGTCATCGGTAGAGAGCTTGAGTTTGGTGCAAAGTGATGCAAAGACAGATTCCAGCTGGGTGGTCAGTTCATGTTTGACTTCCACCATTGCGGACTGCACGACTACATTTACAGATCCATTCATGGAGGCATCACGGGAGGCAATAGTAGCACTGAGTTGTTGCAGTTCTTGTTGGGTCTCAAGTAAACCAGATTGCAGGGTGTTGAAGCAGGACTCTAGTTCTTGGTTATGGGTATGGGCCATGATGATGGGTGAACTCAAAAGGGAGCGGGCGGGGTCAGAACTTTTTTCAGAAAAATGATATGGATGAAAGTGATAAGGGAGAAGAGATGAATCTAATGGAATAGGTCTCAAATAATGGTGAAACAATTTCCAGATTTTTTTTTTATTTTTTTTTTACAGCTGCGGGGTTATGCTTTGGTCTGAAGAATGTTGCAGTGCTGAAATCCCCAAATTATGTACCAGAGAGTATTTACTTAGCAACCCGAACACAGATGCGTGTCAATAGATCTCGCCGGTTTAATTTGTTTATGTTGTTGTTTATGTTCCCCAAGGTTTAGGTATTCAAGGGTTCTACAGACAAGGGTTTGCCCTGTTCTATAGCTCTCTGATATATGTGCGAGGTCCAATAGTAGTACTCGGCCCAATATCTCAGGGCACTAACTAAGGAGGATAGACCGTACCCTTAGTCATACTACCCGACTACCCAGGTACTAGAGAGTATCTTCCCGAGTGCTATTCCTGGTGACACTATAGCAGCCCGACAGCCGATAGGTTTATCTAAAGAGGGCTTCAGGAAATCTAGGCCGATCCGTACACAGGTGTTGTCTAATGCGCTACCACTCGAAGGGGTACCAACAGGGGTTACAAGGGTGGCCAACAGATGTGCGCTTAAGAACCACTTGTATTTCCTGCATCTATGAATCCCTCAACCACGGGTTTATGTGCATAATGACAAATCTCTATGGCTTAAAGACGTCGTAATACGTCTCTACCCTGAAAAAAAAAAAGCCCACAATTTCTGCCAAGGAAAGTGATCTGATACCACTTGCAAGGTACCAGATGTATAAAATATGCAGAACAAAAATGAAATGCTATAAATGACAGAATGACAGTAAAATATCCAGCATAATCTTCACAATACACAGAAATGATATACGAAATAGCAACATAAATAACACTTTGATTCAGATAGCAATGTTCACAGGCCTCTTCGAGGGGGAAACCTCTAGTCAAGCAATGCTCTGTTACAATAATCTCCAAGATAGGGTTTTCATACCCTCGACCCTTATTTATACTAAATGTGTCTATTAAGAGAAGCATCTAGAGGAAGATCCTTCTAGAAGCAAAAGCTTCTATTAGGTCTTCTTACATCCGCCTTATTCTATTTTATTGAAAGGTCTTATTAATATTGACCTTTATTACATCCGAATACATTGATCTACCTATGTGTGGGTTAGGACCTTAACACAAAGACACAAGCAAAGAAAAACACCACGAAGTCAAAAAGAGACACGTGGATGTGGTGTGAGTTCCATAAGAGCTCCACTCACAACACAAGTGAGTGTCGGCCCAAGCAGTCATTGGTAGCTAAGTTGAAGGCTTCTGTATCAGATGCATGCTATGAATCTGAATCAAAACCTGACAAGGGTAATGACAGGGGGAAGAATATTATCGATGCGGAGCCCAATGCTACCATTGCCACCACAAATATCCAAAAGGAGGAACCAGAAGATACAGAGGAGGCAAAGCGTCTCTTCCATTCCAAGATGTGGGTAAAGGGTTCCCCGTTGCAGTTCATTGTCGACAGCGGGAGCCAGAAGAACCTCATCTCAATAGAGGTCATGAAGTGGTTGGGCTTGTCGATCACAGCACACCCACAACCATACACCATCGGGTGGTTGCACCAAGGATGGGACCTCCGCGTCAGTCAACAATGTCGCCTTCCCCACAACATCAAGCCTTTCACGGATGAGGTATTATGTGACATTGCTCCTCTTGATGCTTCTAATGTATTATTAGGTAAACCGTACCTGTGGAAGTGACATGTTGTGTATGATTCGAGGCCTCATGTTGTTATTATCACTTTGGGAAATAAGTTGTACAGGATACGGGAGATAGAACCGCCTACCACCATCTCTTTGGTTACTGCAAAACAATGCAGTAAGCTCATTTCCAAAACCAGGAAATTTGTTTTCCTGATGATCTGCCCTCAGGGAAAGAGGAAGACTGTGGCCATGACCTCTAGACAAGGCCCCAGTGCACGAAAACAACAGATGGATAAGGTCGTGGAGGAGTATGAGGACATCTTCACGTCCCCTGTAGGGGTGCCTCTACATTGCCAGGTCAAGCACCCCATCGATCTAACCCCATGTGTGCCACTGCCCAATGGACCCATCTATCGACGCTCTGTCCTGGAGAATGACAAAATCAAGAGGAATATTTAGGAGCTATTGCAAAAAGGTCACATCCGGCCGAGTTCATCGCCCTGTGGGAGCCCGATCGTATTAGTGCAGAAGAAGGATGGGACTTGAAGACTCTGCATTGATTATCGGGCACTGAACAAGATCACTGTCTGGAATAGGTACCCAATCCCACAGATTGATGACCTTCTAGACCAACTCAATGGGGAAAAATATTTCAGCAAGATCGACTTGAAGTCTGGGTATCACTAGGTACCAATCGAACCCTTTGATGTGTGGAAGATTGCATTCAAATCCAAGGAGGGCCTTTTCAAATGGTTGGTCATGACTTTCGGTTTGAGGAATGCCCATGCAACCTTCATGAGGCTAATAAACGACATCTTGTGACCATTCACCAACTCATTTGTAGTGGTGTACTTGGATGACATTCTGATCTTCAGCCAGACTTGGGAAGAGCACCTCCACCACATCCGACAGGTCCTCCAAACATTGCGGCAACACAAGTTGTGTGCCAATTTGGAGTGCACTTTTGGAATAAACCAGGTTCAGTATCTGGGATACATTATTGATGAGCAGGGGGTGCATGTGGATCTAGAAAAGATCCAAGTCATTCGAGATTGGCCAGCGCCAACCACCCTAACAGAGAACTGCAACTTTTTAGGTCTTGCCAATTTCTACCGCAGGTTTGTGTTGGGATTCTCTCATATCACTTGGCCCTTGAGTCAAGTCACCAAGGGAGGAGCTAAAGAAAAATTATTTTGGTCTGAATCTCAACAGAAGGCATTTGTGGAGTTGAAGCATCACCTCTGCTCTGCACCATTGCTCACATTACCAGACTTGCAACAACAATTTGAGATCGAGACAGATGCCTCTGACTATGCTATTGGGGCAGTCCTTACTCAACATGGGCATCCAGTGGCATATCACAGTAAGACACTTTCCGACACAGTACAGAAGTATCCCACTTATGACAAAGAAATGTATTCCATTGTGCAGGCTTGTCGACAATGGAAGCATTACATTTTGGGAAAGGAAATGATCATCCACACAGACCACCAACCCGTGCAGTTCATACAGACACAAGGGAAGTTGCAGAACGATCGCCATCAAAAGTGGTCCACATACCTACAACAGTTTCATTTGAACATTAAGTACAAAAAAGGAAGCACCAATAATGTTGCAGACTACCTCAGTTGACCACCCATTGTGCCTCTAACCACTGTGCTCAACTCTTGTGCGCACAAGACTTCCGATTGGTATCTTCTCTACACAAGTGATCCAGAATTCGATCACACATACAATACACTCTTGGAGGGTAAGAAAGTTCCCAATTTTGACATCCAGGATTCCTTGCTTTGTCACCTGGGACACCTTTGTGTTCGTTCAAGCGAGCGTGCCAAGATGATTTGGGAGGCACACTACAGTCGGGTCACTGGGCATTTCGGGGTCGAGAAAACCATGGAAGTACTGCAAAAGTATTTCTATTGGCTGAACCTTTGAAAATATGTCGGGAAGTACATCAAGTCCTGCACTGCTTGTGCCATTGCCAAACCGACCATCAAGAAGCAAGGCCTCTATACTCCGCTTCCTATGCCCGGTCAACTTTGGGAATTCATCTCTATGGATTACATGTTGGGCCTTCCTTATACTAAGCATGGAAATGACTATGTTTTTGTGGTTGTCGACCGATTCTCAAAGATGCCCATTATGATGGCCTGCAAGAAGAATATCATAGCATAAGCCACTGCTAAACTCTTCTTTGAAAAAGTGTGGGTATACTTTGGGATCCCACAGTCTATCATCTCAGATCGAGACAATACGTTCCTCAGTACATTTTGGTCTAGCCTCTGGTTGATGTTGGACACCAAGCTCACCAAGGCCACAACTTTCCATCCACAAACTGATGGCCAGATAGAGGTCGTCAATTGGATTATCGTACACATTCTGTGCATGTACAATTCAAAGAATCCATGCACATGGGATGAGAGCCTCCCCTATGTACAACACAGCTACAACCAGGCTCTCCATAGCTCAACCAGCCACAACCCCTTTCAAGTGAGCTTGGGATTCCAGCCACTATGTCCCATTGACATAGCCATGCCATTTGTGGCTACTCAAGAAGATTCAGCTCATGTCTAGTCTAAGGCGGATAAGGCAAACAACTTCATTGAGCATAGTCAACACATCCGCCGACAGTTTCATGACATCTTGGACAGAGCCAATGCTAAGTACAAGAAACGACATGATCAACATCGGGTCCCACACAACTTCCAAGTGGGTGACAAAGTGTGGTTGCATTTGCAAAAGGAGCGCCTCGCTGGACCCCACCACAAGCTTCATCGGCCATGATATGGTCCGTACACCCTCACCAAGGCTGTAGGGGAAATTTCCTTTGAGCTCAACATTCCACCATTCCTTGGTCTGCACCCAGTGTTCAATGTGGACCACCTTTGGCCCTACTTTCCACCTCTACTAGAAACATACGACATTGCAGAACAACTCACACCAACAAAATTAAATCCAGACTACATGGAACAAGATAGAACTAATCAGATCATGGATACACAGATCAAGCACACCTGAAAACAAAGGATACCTCTATATCGAGTTGTCAAAGCAGGCCAACTCCTTCACCAAGGTAAATGGCTCACCAGGGACCAAGTTCAACAGAAGTTTCCTCTTCTCATGGAGGAACTCAAACCAATGGAGACCATTGCTTCCTAAGGGGGGAGGAATGATCTAGGTGGATATTGGTGGCCACCCACCTATTCCACTTGGACCCCCACCATTGTTTCTTTCATCTTTTCAGTTTCCGCACAGTTTACTAGGTTTAGCAGTTTTTCAGGTCCTGAACTTCCAGAGCCGTTTTGAGGCCCTAAACGACGTTTTTTGGGAAAACGGGGAGTAACATGGATCATAGATCAATGTTTCTCACACAAAAGTTGTAGTCCTCGAATAGATATTTCTAACGAGGTATAGAACGTGTCAAATGGAGATCGTATGCCAAAGTTACGTCCCCGGGAAGTTGATGTACCAACTTATCCAAACAGGGCCCATAGTCTTGGCATTTCATCTCCTAGGGTTAGGTCTTTGGATGTTTAGGGTTTTCCATTGTTTCTCAATAATAATAGGCCTTCGAGACTCATTGTAACATAGTTGAGAGGCCAGTAGTCACCACATCTCCTCTCAGAGATAAGCTACCAGCGCCCTAGCTAGTTTATTTCCATTATGTATGTAAGCATATTTCTGTCATTTGTTATTAATCAAATGAAGTCTTATTTCCACTGCATCTCTATGTTTATGTGTATTTATGTATTTCATTGTGTTCCTACATAAATCTGGATCATCGGTTCTCCAGAAAAGTACTCTCAGGTATAATTTTACCCCTTTTTTGGGCATGAGGGACTAAATCTACGAAAAAGGAACCCACAGGGAGTCCATAGTTAAGCTCTTTTCAGACTCCCTAAAATTGAAAAGATGGCTGAGTGACCTTATTTCTTCACACTCGTTAAATTGTTCTAGAAGAGTATTCCTTACAAAGTCCATAGTTAATCTCTTTTCAAAATCCTTAAATAAGAAAAGATTGTCGAGTGATCTTGTCTTTGTCAAACTCGTTAAATTGTTTTTGAATAAATGTTTGTTCAGTGCTAGTTTATCCGTTTTTCGATCCGACTAGACTACCTTCGAAAAATGTACCCTAGTGGAGTCTTCTTTCATGTTTTTTCAGACTCTCTAAACATGAAAACCCACCAAGCTTACCTTCTTTGGGCACATTAAAATTACATCAAAGGACATTATCATTGTGTCTTATTCATTGCATTTCCATTCCTGTGTCTTTGGCCTAATGACGACTCCATGTTTCTCTCAACTGAACCATCTGAAGCATGCCTTATATGCAAGCCTTGTAGCACTTTGCCTCTACGTCCTGACACCTTGACCCATGGAGGATTTTTCCCGAGTGTCCTTTTCCTACATATGTCCCCTTCCTTTGAGCATCAATGTGTTCCTTGTGCTTGGAACTAGTATGTCTATGACACTCGATCCTCTTTTGTAACGTAGCATTCTTTATTCTTTTTCAAGCTTCCCAAAATTATTGAAAAAGACTAAAAAAAATCAAATATACCCCAAAAAGAAGTACGTAAAAGTATTCTATTTTTGTTGATAGAACAATGAGTCACCTTTGGACAAAGCACATCCTTTTGTTTTTTCTTCAAGCCCTAAGATTCAATATGACCTTAGGAATCTTCTCTCGCTACATAGAGTTGTGTCCTCCTCTATTTGGTTACCCTTCTAAACATACAGAGAGTTCACATTGCCTCCTGCATCGTGAACTTATGTCAATTCCATGCTCCCAGAGTCTCATATTTTGTCGTGTTTTCATCCAAGGGAAGTATTACTAAACTTGAGTCGGCCCTTCTACATTTTGTCTCTTCTCCTCATGCCCGGCCACCCCGAAAGACAAATCAAGTCCTTGTTCAAAATCAATGAAATTCTTTGCACTGATCGCCAATATCCTCTTGTCTTCTCCCAATGAACCGTCGAAGACCTCTGGGTATTTAATTTATACACTGATATTACACTCCTACTCGATTTTTGAAGATTTTGAAGTTGTTGCTCGAGCTCTGAATACCTCATCTCCAACCATCAGGCGTCATTGACTTCTTGAAGATGGATACCATACATATATATCTTTTGATTTTGAGATGTATATCCATTATGTACTATTTGTGGCTACACTTTATATAGTTATATGTCATGGATATGCAATGTATTTGATTGGAAGCCTTGATTTTATTTCATCCCGAGCATGGGTATGCTCGCCTTGGTGAGACAAATAGTTATTTTTGTAGATGGTACCTCCTGAAATCTGGTCCTTGGGCTCACTCATGTCGTACAATGGTGAAGATTTTTAACGTATTTTGGCCATCCGATTCTCTTCTAGGCTCACACATTATGGGGCATATGTTATAACCATAAATTGCACTAGAATTGCATACCTGACATCATTCCATCTAACTTGCTATATTTTTCAAGCCATCACTAAACAAGCTCTTCAAAAAACCATTGCTTTGAAGGTGTACGCACCCTACACCACCACTGCCCGTGTACACATGCCTCCTGCCCCACTACATCCCGTGTACACTCACACAATATAATGAAAATTGGAAAATTGCATAGGATACTCATTTTCGGGCCATTACTTAACCATTTGACTGCTCATAGCCAGTCAGCCCAACTGTTACTATCCATTTTGGCCTATAAAATAAGGGGTTGGGGTCCCATTGAAAATAAGAAGCATGAGATCATAGAAAGTCTGACCATTTCCGTATTCCCCCTTTGCCCCAATATTCGACAACCACATTGTGAGTTTGAGCCAAAATTACCTTTTCCTCCATTGCAAGCCCTTTCCATTTTCCCAGAGAGAACTGGAGAGGAGAAGGAGATGTGGAAGTACTTGGTGCATTGTAAATAGGAGCCTAGGACCAATTTCGAGGAGCAGTGTCGTTCTCATATTTTAAGTGACTTTTGTGATATTAATATACAGAAGTAATGTTTTTGTCCCGCCAAATGACGTCTTAAATTTGAACGATTTGTTTACATTTTTGTTTTATGATGTCCAACCCAATAATCCATATGTAGAATGCATGCTTGTAGGTTCTTGTTTGTCTTTTGGTGAATTCAGGTTAGCCTTGGGAGGAGACTTGCAGTCAGGAAATAATTAAGTGAAAAGGGATCGACACCGGACGCAGAGTTCAGTTATTCCTACCAGATCCCTATACTTCATCTTTTATGTATGATTGTGGGGTAGTGTCGGGATAGTTGATGAAAAGTAGGATACTTTAGACGGTTAGCTCTGCCTACATTTTAGAACCCTGGTGTAGTCCGTAGAGGGATATTCCTACTATAGCACCACTGAATCATAAATTTGAGTAAGATACAAACCGTTCGGAGGCCACCTCACCATAGAATCTTATCCTTCTAGAAGCATCGTTAAGACGTTCAATTTTCCCACGTATAGGAATTTCTGCACCCTAGCTATAGTGTAGCCTGCGAAAACTCTACAACCTAGCTATAGAGAAAGGTAAATAAATCAGGCATTTTCGTGCCCTCTGTATACTGCAACCTATGGAAATATTCTTAAATAAGGTTTTTACAAAGGAAAATACAACTTCTTCTCTCAGGAAAATTCCTTCTCCCTTCTTTATCCAAGAATTCAGGCCACTGACCCCTCTGAAGGAAACATATAGTTTTACATCATTAACAATCATAAGGGTGACAAAAATAATGTGTAACAATGTCACATAGAGATACTTGTGGAAAACCATACACCTCCATATAAACATAGAATAACTATTCTACATATATATAACATAATAATGCATAAATAACAGTAAGCCTACACATGCAACCTATACAACATATACAGGCAATCCTCATCAATTACAACATATGTTCCATTACACAACATGTAAATAAAAATAGCCATCCATGGAAAATAGCCTGAATCCATGTAAGGACGATGGAGCAATGTGATACATCCTTCCATTGATGAAGACGTATGTGTCCAATTGAGGTATCTCCTTAGGTACCCATGGTTGCACTAGATGTCTATACCTCAAGAGAAAATCAATGTCACCTATGCTTAGAACGAGAGTAATTTAGTTAGTTGGTTGGTTGGCTATCATACTAATCTGATAGTTTTCAGTTAGTTTAGCTACTACTATTGAACTCACTTTAAGATTGTTCTAATTCTATGATTTTTTAAATATATTCATGTGTTTTTTGCATGTTTGTGTCCTAATGCAAGACACATGACACATTATGTTATATTCCCATTGTTTTATATAGTAATGAAATGAAGTTATGTTGCTTTCATAGGATGTTTTTCAATAAAGTGTGCATATTTGATGTGATAGAATACTTCCAGTAATAAAGATATGGAAATTATTATATAATCTGTGTCGGTTATGAATGAGTTGAATATGTGTGTGTATAGTTTTAATTATTAGTCCTAAATATGTTATCATACCTAATTTACATGGATTATAATTGTAGTAATGCTTCGTATGTTTAATGCTTATCCATATCACAAGACCTTATGGTCCATATGATCCTCTCTGCATCTCAGGTGACACCTTCCTTATCCTTGGTCAAGGATTTATCTGATGGTGCTTTGGTGTTTTGTTGGACAACTATGGATGAAACTTGTGTCTAACAATCCCAAGCATTATGAATGATGGTACACATGAAAGCATGGACCAAAGAATAACCCAACAAATGGTTCCATTTCAAGGACTTGAAGTCTTGTTGAGATCGATGGAGAAAAAGAAAAATGACTTGGCATACTTCTAAGGAGGATATTCAAGACTGGATAAAAGTGAAAGAATATGAGTTTTCCCTGTGAGATACGTAAGGATTGCAAGTGTATGTGAAGGAATGGAAAGGGATATATGTTTTCTTGGACATACATGAGATCTTCTCCAAATAATTTCAATTTCTGTTGCAAGAATGGTTAAAGAGACAAGCTAAAGTCAGTCTGACTGCATTGCTAGTGGAGCGAATAGTTTGAGATGAAGCCAAGCTTCACGCCTTTAAGGTTCTAGATAACTAGTAGCGTTAGGCTATTGATTTTCGGTTTTCTTGAGTAAAATAAGGATACATTATTGAGTTCGCTATAAGATATAATGATTCTTTCATTGAGGGTGAAATAAAATTTGAATAAGTTCTAAGGAAATGAATGGTAGAATAAATTCAACTTGGGATCAAGATGTTGTTTGTGGAAATAATAATGATGCACATGGAGCCCGATAGAATCGATGAGTAAACTGCTTAGCAATTTAAGGGGGGCATTGCAAAGGTGGGGGAAAAAGAGTTGCAATACTGATCCATTAAGGAGGATCCAAGAAGTTGTTGAAATGAGGTGAGAACTTGAATGGACCTAGAAGATCAGAGGAGAAAAGGAGTCAAGAGATAATGTGAGGAGTTGAATTGACCCAGAGCTGATCAAAGGAGTGGAGAAGAGTTATCCAAGGGTGCGCATCGAGGTGTCTAGCTCAAGAGAAAGATTCAATAAGAAGCTCACACTAGGAAGTGGTGTGAGAAAGGATCTTGTGTTGAAGTGGAGCATAGGCCAGTACATGCCTACAAATATACTTGGAATCAAAGATACCAATAGTGATAGTAGTGGTAGTGATGTCCTAGGTTAAAAATACCATTCCCTTTGATTTTTGCAGTATGCCATAACCTTGAGAGACAAGAGAGCACACATGTGTGGTTCGTGGACAAAATATTTTAGTGCAGTGTTAGAATCAGATGAGAAAACGTCAAACATATATGTGTTGACAAGAAAATGACTTTTCATGGAGTATAGTGAGGGTCCAATCAAAATATGATTTGGTACTCAGTGTATTGGCATTACACTGAGAAGGAGAGAGGATGGTGTGCGAATAATTCATGTGCTTAGTGGAGAGAGTGATTGTGCGCAAGGTTATAGTGCATAGATTAAACCAGGAAATAAAGTGCGTAATGGAAATGTGCATATTGACCCTTAGTCAAGAGTGCACATTTTTGGTGTGCACTCAGGTAAGGAAGAGAGGGAACATATTGTTGGTGCACGAACAGAAAATTAATATGGAGGCTCACCTAGTAGTGGGGGGGATGATTTGATAATATTATAATATGTTATTGTGTTGCTATAAATATATTCCTCTCTAGGTCACCTCACAAGAAATTTCAAAATAATGTGGACTTACCCCCCTCCCTTTATTCCACCCCCCTTGCACATTTTTAATCAAGAATAAAACACAACATATAGTGAAGATATTGGAGTCATAGAAAGAGAATAAGAAGAAATAAGCGACAAAACAAGTGAAGAAGAAGGTGAAGTCAGCAATACTTTACCCCAAGCGATAGTGTTGTGGAAATATCCAGTGAATAACAGTTAGAGAAGAGGAATTAGGACTAGTTCAAAGATGGAAAAACACCTATGTTTGATGTTTCTTAGTAGAAGTAGTTTTTGCATGAGGCATAGAGATCCCTTGAAAAAGAAAGAGTATGCTATGACCTAGCTCATGTGCATGAGGAAATATAGTGTACAACTTAAATATTGATAGAAGAAGTACTTAGACAGACCATATTACAATGCGCTCAACAAAAAGATTAGGAATAACAACACAAAGAGGAGTTGCAATGCACGATGCACGCAAAAGGCTTGTGTGACCTATGTCACATGGAGGAAGTCAAATATCAAGTCAATATGTTCTTACACTAATGTTAGTTCTTTCTTAAAGATCGATAAGCTACACATAAGTCGACCCATATGTTAAATTATTACATGAAAGAACAAGTAGAGGATAGAACCATAACAACCCCATTGTCGAAAGGGGATGTCGTCCAGGTCAGAAAGAAAAAGTGCATCATACAAGAGTTTAAGATGACAACATATCTTGGTGGGAATGTTGGTACATTATTTGGGGGACTATTTTTGGGAACTAAACAATGCACACAAAGGAAGGAAATAAAGTTGGAACACTTTCAGAGATCGGTGTGTGAAAATGAAGGAAGATTGTTCAAACTTGTTAGGAATTTTGGGTCCATCAATATGAGATAAGCCCCATTGAAATTGTATAAATATGTAATGGTTTTTGGATAGATAGGTACTGAATGAAAATATGCAAGAGTGGTGGGATCTAAGTAGGAAAGTAAGTAAGTAGAAAAAGTATGCAATGTATGCAAGTATGTAAGAGTCTCTCATACATTATTCCCTTGTCATTCTATTATTCCTCTATCTCTCTTTTTCACTCTTCACTCTTACATTCTCGCATACATTTCATAATTATTCTACTTACTTACTTTCCTACTTTTCTCCCATCACCCTTCCATATTTTCATTCGCTACCTATATGTCCCAAAAAACTTACATATTTATACAATTACAATGGGTCTTAGCCCATATTTATGGACACAAAATGCCTAATGGCTTCCAATGGTCTTCCTTCCTTTGCATTCTCTAATCCCTGAAAGTGCACCAAATGTATGTCCTTCCTTTGCATGCACTGTATAGTTCCCAAAACTGGTGCCCAAAATCCTATCCCAACAAACCCCCAATAGTGACATGTGGATTTTACTCTACCACTTAGTCCTTTTGTCTTCCTCCTTTCCACATCACAACAAACTTCTAAATTTTTTATGTAACACGCCTATTTCACCCAGCTTGTAAATTAATCATACTTAGTGATGATTGTTTCACCCAATGAAGTTGGTTGCAGAGATATCCCTCTAATACCTTCTTATCATCATATATATTTCTTTGGATATATTATGTTAGAATATGTCTTACCTTAACCTATCACTAAGTCTAAATTGTCACCTATATTTGTATTATTCATTTCGTATATTAGTTATATATCCTCAAGTGATGACTAACAATTTAGTTAAGATTGCCTAGCCTAGTCATCATGCATTATTTTAGGATCTAGAGAAAATATCTCTATGAGGTGGCATCACCCATTGTAATATAAATATGTACCATTTGAGTGAATACATTCAGTGTTGGCTAGTATGCCTTTTCCTTCATGTTGTTGTTCTTGTGTATATTTTATCAATCAATATTAGAGCTTCCTGTTTATGTTTCATCAATTGGTATCAAAGGTTTTTTGGTTTATCATTTGGTGTCAGATATATCATGGTATTAAGGGCATAATATATTTTACATGGTGAAAAGATGATCAAAATATTAGAGCCATGGTGAAAAAATGTTGATAATATCAGCGCCATGGTGAAAATTGTCAAGGAAGAGCAACAATACTGAGTGCAGTTTCATTTTGAGGACTGTATCACGGACCATATTGAGGACTATATTGCATACTATATCAAGGAATGTATCATGGAATATATTAAGGACTGTAACCCAAACAAGATATGTTTTTAGTCTGGATTTATTTTTCAAGGAATGTCTTCAAAGAGAGTGATGAACTTGTATGGAGGTATGATTTAGGACATTTTCCCAAGATAAATATAGTGATCTGTTACCTACAATGAACAATTCAAGAGATAAGTTTTCATACAATTCTATTTATATGAAACCTTTATGTATTTATAATGGAAAAATCCAAATTTTTGTGTGAATTGAAAATTTTGAATGCATGTATAAATCTGAAATGTCTTTGAGAGAGATGTTCTTTGTTCCTAAAAAGAACAATACTTTGTTATTTTATGATTTTTTTGTTGACCATCTCAAAGCGTGAATTAGATAAATCATTGAACATAAAATGGAAAATATACTAGAACATGGTTGTTGAAATGCATGACAATTATTTAATCTTACATTGATAGAAGCAAGACCATCAAGCTGCACCCTATCTATGTTGTCTCTCTCTCTATTTGTATCTAGCACAAAATAGATCTCAACGTGTGAAATTTTTATAGTAAAGTTTAGAACTAGTGGCCACAACGTTCTTCTAGATCTGTTCATAATACATCTCAACACTATGGGGGAAAGAGTATGAAGATCTCCCCAAATGTATAATCCTCAGTTTTTCCAACACCCACAGAATCATACCTGTGAATTTTTTCTCAAGGATCGACCTGAACCTATGTCAATATTTTCTTCAGTGATTTAGATCTTCCATATCTACTATCATTTGCCTTCTAATTGTAGCTTGGAAATCACATAAAAAATTTCTCTAGATGCATATGTAGAATATCCTGTAACTTCTCTTTGCGATTTGGGAGAGAGTAATGAGAGCAACAAAAGAGGATAAATTATCATTAGAGTTTCAGATCAATTTATGATAAAATGAAGATGAATTTGTTGTAAGATTGGTTGTTTTCATTGATGTCAACCCTAGTCAAGGGTTTTGGACCACACGATTGATGAAGGTATTTGGACATGAAGGACAATGCACATGCAAATACAACACCCATGGATGGATAGTATACATCATGTTTTTTCTGATCATATGTGGCATGTCACGTGGAACCTCATGGTTGAGGAGAAATGATTTTTTGAAGATGACAAAGTGAATTGAAGAAGGAAGTACATGTAGGCCCTGAAGATATTTAAAGAACATAATTACAAAATAAGAAAGTGTTAGGTAGGCACTAATGTTAAAAGGAAGTGACATAAATGGTATAAATAACTATCATTATACATTCATTTGATACACAAGTTGAATTTCAGAGGAAATCATAAGTAAAGAAAGTTGGATTTCAAGGGAGGATGAAGTATTTTGGTGATGTGTTCTAAGGTATGTTATTTTCAGGTCATTTTACCATTTTCACTACAATGTTTTTTCTAGAATGATTCATATGGTTAAATTCCTATGGTATTGAGAATACATATCAAGGTACCTTTGGTAAAATTTTCATCTCTTGATTCGCTATAATTATGGAGATACACTCTATGGAATATATGGTTTTTGACCAATCCTCAAGCTAGTCAATAAACAAGTGTTCTGAGTGCAACAATCATAAATTCTTCATAGAAAATACAAATGAAGTGGGACAAATTGCATTTGATAGAGTACGGACTTTAGTTTCATGTGCAAAAGTTTCCAAATCTGATGTTAAATATTGAGCGTGGGGCATTCTGTACAAGTTCAGTCTCCTGAATAAACCAGAATTGAACAAAGTCTACCATTCTCTCTATAACTTATTTTTGGGTGGAAGGAAGGGGAAAGTATGGAGAGTTAAATCCTCTCTTTATATTGGAGGATTTTATGTTCCTCTTGGAGGTTTATCCCTCCCTTTACATTTGTAATTTGTAACTACCTTTGGAAGTCATTACTTCCCTTGAACAATAACTATTGATTATTTCTCATATATTGTGCATGGTGTGTTCTGGTGTATTGGTGTAACTCTTATACTATTGTTCATTTCTCATTGGATATAGTTGAATGGTTTAATTATAATTTGAAAAAGGTTTTAAATTGTACTTGATACTGATTCACCCCCCTCTCAGTATCAACAATTTGTATCAGAGAAGGTTGCCTTCAGAATAATTTAACCACTGGAAGGAAAATCCTGAGTAGAGATGGATGACCATGAGCACATTTCAAATGGGATTCAAAATTTTGATGGAAGAAATTATGCATACTGGAGTGATAGAGTGAAAACTTACCTAATAGATTTGGGAGTAGACATTTGGTACTTAGTTGTAAATGGCTATGTAATCCCAAATAATTCTCCAACTGATCCAAATGAGAAGAAGCTTATGAGTTGTAATTCAAAATCTAGATATGTTATTCTAGCAACATTGAAAACAACCATTGGTAGCAAAGTGATGGGATGGAGCACTGCTAAAGAGGTATGGGACAAACTCAAGAGTATCTATGATGGTGATCCAAAATTTAAGTAGGTCAAGCTTCAACAACATGGAGAAGAATTTGAAAATTTGAATATGAATGAAAAGGAAGATATTGCAACCTATGTTCTTGGATTTGATGAAATTGTTAATGCTATCAGAGGATTAGGTGAAGAGCTCGATGAATTGTTGGTTGTAGAAAAAGTGTTGAGATCATTTCTCTTGAAGTATGATGCTAAGGTCTCCGCCATTGAATAAACTAGGGACTTGACCAAAATGTCAATGGATGAATTACATGGGTCTCTTATAGCATATGAAATGAGAACATGTACAGAAAGTGACCAACCAAACAATGAAGTAGTCTTTAAAGCCATAAAAAAGGAAAAAGACAAGGATAACGACCTTGATGAAGAAATAACAATTTTTTTAAGAAGATTTCAGAAGGGAAGTGGAAGATACAAAGGTAAGTCTCCTCTCAAATGATTTAACTGTGGTAGAATATGACATATTGTTGAAAATTGCTACTATAAAAGGAGAAGTCTCAACAATAAAAAGATCTTCTACTCCAAGGATGATGACATCTCCTCAGATGCGAGTGATGAAGAAGATAATGGTGGAGGAGAAGTCCTCTTCATAACCCAAGAAACCCAGGATGATGATCACAAGAATTCTAAAGAAGAAGAAATCATTTGTGAAGGAGATTCAGATGAAGAAATCAACCTTGATTCCTTTTGGGGATACAAAGACAATGCAGAGAGTGAACAAGAATATGAGAATCTTTAAAAGTAGACGCATGTTGAAACTAAAAATAGAAAGCTTAGAAACACAAGCATAATACTAAAAGATGAATTGAGTAGTTGTGAAGAAGATAATTACAAGCTTGAAAATACCATTAATATATTGAAGGAAGAATTATAAGATTATGAGAAATTGAAAGAATAATTGGATCACACAAAAGAGGAGCTACTATTGACAACAAAAAAGTTGAAGAAGTTCAAAAAAATCACTAAAAACATAGATGAGATCCTTAGCAATCAAAGATCTCCAAATGACAAGACAAGACTAGGATACAATGACAGTTTGAAGACAACAAAACAAGAGAAGGAAGATGAAAATAATGAAACCAACACTCCAGAAGAAGTTGAACAACAATATAGAAGACTAGAATTCAGAAGGAATGAGACATCAAGAAGATCCTCTCCCATCATGTATGAAAGAAATCATTATGAAGGAAACTACAAAAGAATAGATCGTGAACCCAAATGGACCACACCACAAAGAATATCACTTACTCCCAGATATCAAAATTTATTTCTTGGACATTGTTATACATGTGGAAATCTTGGACACAAGGAAATCAATTGTAGAATCAATGAAAGGAATAACTCTGCAAGCTAGGTGAACGGTGAAAATAGTAGATATGGAAATGTTCGTAGACCTATCAATAGAAATTATAATCCATTTGACCCATTATTGGATCAAAATATTGTATGTTACAAGTGAAATAATCTTGGTTATAAAGCACGAGATTGCAGAGAGATGAAGGAAGATAATCATATGCCAAATGTTTTTATACCAACTACAACATGGAAAAGGAAATAAATTCCACAAAATGAAAACTGTCAAATAAAATTGGTCGCTAAAGAATGCAAAGAAAAAGATGAATGGTTCATAGACAGTGGGTGCTCATCTCATATGACTGAAGAACAAAGAAATTTGTCAACTTGAAGAAAAAGGGTGGAAATGTTACATTTGGAGATGATTCATCAACTAAAATACTTGGAAAAGGAATTGTAAAGCTTGGAAGTGAAAATGTAAAAGAAGGAAAAGTCCGATTGGTTTAAGATCTGAAGCATAATCTCCTCGGTGTAAGAAAAATATGTGATCAAGGATAGACTCTTACGTTTGACTACTGAAAATGTAAAATCAGAGAAAATAACTCAAGAAGATTTTTTGCAACTGCAACAAGAAGACTTAACAACATATACATCCTAGACATGAAGAAGAGAGAGAATATAGAAGCCACACAAAAGGATTCCAAGGAAGAAAAAGTCCCAAAGACTAAAAATAAGGATGAAGTTTTATTGAGTGCCATATGTTCAGGGGGAGCATCCCCAAAGAAGAGAGTTACCTTTTTCTATTAAACATAGGGGGAGAATCCCTACCCTTTTCCATTGATTTCAAAGGGGGATAGAAATTGGGATCATGATGATAGGGGTAGCATGAGTGTTTCCATCAATGACAAAGGGGGAGATTGCTGTAATATTGGTTGTTGTCATTGATGTCAACTCTAGTCATGGGTTTTGGACCACAATATTGATGAAGGTATTTGGACATGAAGGACAATGCACATGCAGATACAACACCCATGGATTGATAGTATACATCATGTCGTTTCTGGTGGTATGTGGCACGTCACATGGATCCTCATGGTTGAGGAGAAATGATTTTTTTAAGACGACAAACTAAATTGAAGAAGGAAGCACATGTAGGACCTGAATATAATTAAATAACATAATTAAAAAATAAGAAAGTGTTAGGTCGGCCCTAATGTTAAAAGGAAGTGACATAAATGTTATAAATAAATATCATTATACATTCATTTCATACATAAATCAAATTGCATAGGAAATCAGAAGTAAAGAAGGCCGGATTTCAAGGGATGATGAAGTCTTTTAGTGATGTGTTCTAAGGCATGTTATTTTCATGTCATCTTACAATTTTAGCTACAACTTTTTTTCTAGACTGATTCATATGGTGAAAATGATATGGTAGTGAGAAGACTTATCAAGGTACCCGTGGTAAAATTTTTATCTCTTGATTTGGTATAATTATGGAGATACACTCTGTGGAAGATAGGGTTTCTTACCAGTTATGAAGCTAGTCAATAAACAAGTGTTCGGGGTAAAACAATCATAACATCTTCATAGAGAATCCAAATGAAGTGGGAAAAATGGAATTGGAAAGAGTACGGACTATCGTTTCTTGTTTGTCAGTTTTAGAATCTTATGTTAAATATTGAGTGCGGGGAATTCTGAACAAGTTCGGTCTGCTGAATAAACCAGAATTGAACAAAGTCTACCATTATCTCCATAACTTATTTTTGGGTGGAAGGAAGGAGAAAGGATGAAGAGTTAAATCCTCTCTTGATATTGGACGATTGTATCTTCCTTTTGGAGTTTTATCCCTCCCTTTACATTTGGAAGTTGTAGCTACCTTTTGAAATCATTACTTCCCTTGAACAACAACTATTGATTTTTTCTCATTTATTCTGCATGGTGTATTGTGGTGTATTGGTGTAACTCTAATACTATTGTTCACTTCTCATTGGATGTAGTTGAATGGTTTAAGTATAAGTTGAAAAAGGTTTTAAATTGTACTTGATATTGATTCACCCCCCTCCCAGTATCAACAGAATTCGACAATTTCATAATCTGGGTTTTGTGTAGAATGGGGTCTATAGTGCAACTCACAAGGTTTTTCTTGAGAAATGTCTTGGTTTAATATATTTTCATGATTCTCTTAAGAAATTTTACATGATTCTCTATTTTACGAGATCAATAATAGTTTATATGGAACATAAAGATCTGTTCGTAATCAACATCATCATCCTCAATAATTTACTGACTGTAAAGGAATATGGAGAGATTGCTTGTGTTGAATGAGGCACGATGGAATTGATATATTCCTATAATGTGAGGTTTTGTTTCCAGTGTCTTTCTAAGTGTCATTTCGGGGACCATTCCAAGAATTGATAAAGGGAAATATTTATTAAATATTTTCACTGAAATATGCACCAACAATCCAATTCTTCTACCCGCGACATGCCATCGATTGGATAAACTAATACCATGATCGAAACTCCTACAATCACTAACCAAACATCTAGTTAGTTATCTCTCTCATCTTCTGATGCACGCAATTGTCCAAGGAGATCTGGAACAGTCCATACAAATTTGTTTATGTATCATTTATTACATACAAATCATGCTTGAACCAAGTCAAATTTGGAAGATTAGCAGTTGAAATTTATTGTTGTGCTAACTCATCATAGATTTGTTCCTACATGTATGTGTTATTTGTGATAATTCCAAAAATATGAACTGATCTGGGATTTATTGTTGCTGCTGCAAACGAAGATCTAAGTGTTAGAATCTAATGGATGTGCTCATTTAACCATAAAAAATATAACTATTGTCACCCAACCATAGGACGAAGCCACCCCTGAGAACCTTAACCTTAACAAAGAATCATTATGGAATAAAACCCTATGCTAGATAGCCAAACAAAGAGTGGAAAACCTTTCTCCAAGGATATCGCACCAAGAAAAAGATGATCAGAGAGTCCAAACCATAACCAAGAGATAGTCCAAGCCAAAACTGAAATATGCTAGTTGCAATGACAACGCTCCTCCAAACTTGTGCACAATCTGGCCAACTATAGTGCGCACAAGTGTTTCTTCTGCAGTTCTGAGAAATCCTACCAGAATGAAGACTGGCCTCCTGTATTTATACTAAATATGGGAAACTGCGTGGGCCGACTTCTCATTCTAGGTGCCTACTTACTTAGTATATAATATTTCCTTTAGCAGACTTCTTCTCTTGGATGATAATAACCTAATACAAGTTATCCTCTTTAGCCGACTTCTTCTCTTGGAGGATAATAACCTAATACAATTTATCCTCAAGTTTATACTTGGAGGTAAATACCTCTCGCAACTAACATAATATCAACACTCCCTCATAACTATGGAGGTATTGAAGGTAATGGTATTTAGCACAAAAATACCATTCAGCTGGTAGCATCAACATAGTCGTATAGACTATCTCATGATGAGATCATGAGCACCATAATCACTATCAATGTCATCAACTACATCATATCTGGAAACCATACTCCATCTGAGTAATCAGAGATGATGCTAAATACGTCATTCACTCCATAGACTGACACATGAACCATTATCCTAATCTAGACATATGTCCTAGAAGAATAAATGTCCTGGACCATTTTTCGTATGGGAAATCTATGTACATTGATCATCCATCTAGTTCATTAAACATTTTCCAACACTACTGATAGTCTTCAAGGCAATCAGAACAATGTCATTCAATAGAACACAACTGTGTCTATACATAGTATTACACAACTACTATCCAGTGGTACACTACCATACCAAATATCACACAGATACTTGATCAATGGCATATAGTCACAATTAGTGGAACACATCCACCACAGTAGTATACATATACTATCCCAAGACATACATTCTCCATAACAATCATATCATCTGATATCAACCTGCACATAAAACATTGTTATGATATAAACCGAGTCATCTTGGCCATTCTTCCACTCACATCTATGATATCTAGAAGAGAGTCTACCCTCAAAAGGTAAAATATCAATGATGATCTATCTGGACTATTCTTCTCAATAAAGGAAGAAAAATTGTCCCAATTTCTGAGCCTGGACCATTATCTATCCAGGCCATTCCTCCGACACTAAACAAAGTGCAACCTGGAGAGAATGAATCTTCCCTTGGGAATGCTTGTCCCTGATTGATGAACCTATACCATTCACCTATCTTGGCCATTCCACTGGAACTAAACAAAGTGTAGTCTAGAGAGAAAAAATCTTCCCTAGGGAATGACTGCCCAGACCATTTCCAAAGGAAATGACTATCCTGCACCAATCTCCAAAACAGACCATTCTTCGAAACTTCTCACAACTGCAAGCTTCAAAAGAATGACTGTCCGACAAGGTGGACCAGTATTCTTGACCACTACTAAGAGTTTTCATCAATAAGAAAGACTATCCTACCTCATTCTCTATGTTAACCACAAGGGGAATCATTTTCTATGGTACATCAACAATCCATCGAACCATTTTCATTACGAAAATGATCGTTCAATCTGGACCATTTTCCAAACTGGAAAATGCCTATCCGTTAGAAATCTCAAACCACTTTCTGAACTGGAAAGGAACTACTCATCCTGGACCATTTTTCGAACATGAAAAATGATTGTCCTTAAATCAATAACACATCAATGCTCCCTCCCAACCTGGGAGTCATCTCTTCCTTTTTCAATAAGGAAGTTGTCTCCATGATCTCCAGCTTGAGTACACTACTCATCTTGGACAGAGGCTTCACCAAAATGTTTTCTTATCTGCTCATTTGTGGAGATATATATTGGAGAATCATTTTCTCTTTTTTGGACTTCATCACAGAGAGTGTAATGCTTGATCTCAATGTACTTCGGTCTTTTTGGAACATTGGTTTTCTTTGATGGCTTTATATAACTCTGATCCATGTAGTATATCATTTTTGGATTCATATTTTGTTTCATTCTAGCTCATACCATCGTGGAAGGGCTCAAACTGGAACATATCTATGAGAGTTTGTCATGGATTAGCAATTCATCGTCCTGGATTTCTCAGTAACCATTTTGATACACTACATTTGTTATAGAAATATTTTCACCATGCTTCTGTTGTGTATTTAAGGCTCTGCACTAAGTTGTTTGAATCAATACAATATATTCTTCCATCTGCATACAAGGGTAACATTCTAGAATACCTCAAAGCCTTTGAGGTTTACCTACATGTAAACTACAACCTATGGATATTATAGACAATATACTGGCTCATGTAGAGGTATGTCTGGTTTATAAGTAATCATCATAGTCTTCTCCCTCCATATGGGAGAACCTCTAGTTCTGGATCTTGCAATGCTTTCATTCATAAGTCTTCCATACACTGTTCTTCATCACAACTTTTATTTCCTCTGCTTGATTTCTTTTAGTGAGTTCATATCAAGTTGTTAGTCTTGTGATTCTTGATACATTGACTAGTTGTTTTGTCTTTTATTTCTCTCTTGGAATCTTCATGTTCTTTCTCAAGTCTCTCTTTATCTATTGAGTTCATGGAGTTTTCTATAGATTCCATGATCTGAAGATTCCAACTTGTTTATTTCATCATAGGATCATGGATGTGGATGGACAACCTGGGATTACTTTAAGGCTTATTTTCAAATAAGACTTCTTCTGAAGTCACATTGAACACGTGCTTCTTTTCATGGTTGTTGTCATGGATAGATACTTCATCATCTTCAATGGATCATATATTTTTGGATTAGCTCCCTCCTAATCCTTGATTCATGCATGAATGCATGTTATTATTTTGATAATATACTTAACTACCTCTATCTAGGAGATTCCACGCTTCTGTCTACATCCTTACTTCCTTTTGCAAAGTGTCACAAATATTTTTCCAATTTCCTCTTGATTGATGACTTCTTTCTATCTTTACTTCTTTTTCCACATGAATTGTTACCAGGGGTTGTTAAGGTACTTCATCCTTTCATGTGTATTGTATGACTTTTAGCAATCCTTATCTTGTTGTTCTTCCATAAGTATAGTTTCTCTTTGAACATATTATCTTCTAAGAAATAGATATGCAAGATATGTATAGAAAACATGGTATCTACAAGAACTATGAAGAGTGTTGTTTACCTTGTCTTAGAAGAAAAAGTTTGTTTCATCCTGCTTAATATTCTTTGAAGGTTCCTTTTTCTTTGACAACTAATTCTTCATCTGTGTCCTTCCTTTTCTTCATCTTGGGACAATGATTCTTGTAGTGACCATACTTTCAACAGTTGAAGCATTGTATTTCTGACATATCTTTCTCTTGATTTGGCTTCTTTCTTGAACCAAACTTCCTTTTGTTCCTGAAATTATTGAATCTTTTTGTGAAGATTGATCATTATATTTCTTTTGAAGTTTCTCTTTTTCACTAATCTTTGATTCTTTGTGTGCACAATAAGTCCAAAGTTTTTCGAATGTAGGATACTCCTTCCTTGTATTCATACTTGCGGCAATGCATCCCATGTATTGGGAAGACCATTGAGTACTATATTTACTAGTTCCTTCTCTGAGATGATCTCTTCAATAGCCCGTATTTTATATCAAAAGTAAGATATACTAACAAAGTATAATGTTATTTTTTCATCATCATTCATCTTCATGTCACAAAGCTCATTCTTCAGACTCATTACTTGTCCATTGTTTCTAACTGAGAAGAGGTTTTTGTTAGGGAATCATACATCTTCTTAGATGAGTCGAGATGGGAGATGTAGGGTATCAAGTCGTATTTTATAGAGTCCACTATGATACTCATGGCATTGATGTCACTGTCTGTGAACTTCAAACTCTGGTTTCTTCTCTTTTCCTTCTTCAAACTCTGGTTCCATGATATTTCCTTTCACGATATCCAACACTTTATTCTTGGCAAGGATGAGGTAAATCCTTGTCTTCCACGCTTTGAATTTAGAAGCCCCATCTAAATTGTTTTCTGACTTCATAGAGTAAGTCAGGGTTTCCTTGACTGGGTCAACCCTAGATTTGACCAAAAAATCAAACTTGACATTTTTTGCTTGTTGAGAGTACCAGGAGATGTGATAGGATAGGGTGCACTAGTCTATCCAAAAATTAGGTCAATCCCTTCACTTAAGGTTCCTCAACACGAGGGTTAGGGTTTCTTCAACTACACCTGCTAGTAACTCTAGTGGCATTGCTTTGATAACTGCTCCTGCTAGAAACCCTAGCAACAGTTCTTCAAAGAGATTAGTATCCTTATGTCTATGCTCCGTTCGAGTGGTTAGACTGAATGAAGGAGGTGTGGGTCCATCACCTGTTATAATCTAATGTATGTTCTCATTTAACAATAGACATTATCACTATTGTCACCCAACCATAGGCTGAAGCCACCCCCAAGCACCTTAACCTTGACATATAATCATTCCGAAAGAAAACCCTAGGCTAGATAGAAAAACAAAGGGTGGAAAACCTTTCTCCAAGGATAGCACACCAAGCAAGAGTTGATCGAAGTGTCCAAACCATAACCAATAAATAGTCAAAGACAAAACTGAAATATGCTAGCTGCAACAGCTGCAACAACAACTCTCCTCTAAACTTGTGTACAAACTGGCCAACTATAGTGCACACAAGTGTTGCTTCCGCAGTTCTAAGAAAGCCTACCAAAATGCAGACTGGCCTCCTATATTTATACTAAATCTGGTAAACTACCTGGGCCGAGTTCTCATTCTGGGTGCTTATTTACTTAGCATATAATATTTACTTTATCCGACTTCTTCTCTTGGAGGCTAATAAATTAATACAAGTTATTCTCTTGAGCCGACTTGTGTTCTAGGGTTATTAGCCAACTAATTAGGGTTTCTCCTTGCTTCCCGGATATTCTATTCTCATCAGGTTTATACGTGGAGGTAAATACCTCCCGAAACTACCGTAATATCAACACTAAGAATATCTAAGGCGAATGCAAATATGAAGAAAATAATCATCTCAACAAGATATTTGGATCTCCATGTAGACTGGTGCGATTTCACCCACTTAGATCTCTTTTGCATGTCAATTATCACTGCATGTCCTTGTTTTTGAAGTCCCTTATGCGCGATTTTTGTGGACAATTTTTCAACTGATATTAAATTATCAAAATCATTGAAAAAATCATTGTTCATATTGGGGTCTATATTGAGGACTAGATTGAGGACCGGATGAAGGAACAAATTGCGGACTGGATGAAGAACCAGATCTAGGACTGGATGAAGAACCATAAATTGGTTTAACATAAAGATATGGAGGTGAGTAAAGGTAAGATTTTTTTCTCATTAGTAAATGAGATTGAGCATGAGTAAGAGATCTTCATTATTTCTTTATGACTTAGGAAAATTTGTAAGTAAGTGACGAACTGAGGTTGTAAGAAACTCATTTTTTTAGAAGACATTTATTTTTTTCTTAAGTCTTTGAGAGCATAAGATAAACATTATGAATCAAAATCCTTGTTAAATCATGGTGAAGGAGAAAGTATAGTGTATCCTTCCCATTGTATGTGGTCTCGTAAGAGAGATACTTATAATAAAATTGAAGTCTTCTGCTATGTATCCTAGATTTGCACAAAATTGAATAAGGAGATCTTAGGTACACCTTGTGTAGTGTGTTGTGGTGAAATTTTCATGGAGGCTTATATTGTTTACAGTCTAGTTTTGACATGAAAAAACTTACAATTTTAGCTTTTAATGCAACACACATAAGCTCAAGAAGAATGTTACTCATGCATATGCATTCAAGAAAACGTAATGCAAATCAATAATCTACAAATAATACTAAAGAAATTAACAAGTCAAGATCATAATCAAAGGAGAACTAGACTCAAAATCATCAACAACACATTCAAATTTGAAGAGTAATTCAACTTCATAATCAATATTCATTGTAACTTGCAAATATTATTTTTTGTAAGTAATCAATCTCAACTACAATTTTTTTTTTAAGTGTCCAATCAAATCAAGTTGAATTGTGATTTTCATGTGCATTCTAGGCTGAGCTTGACACCCAAGAGTCTACTGTCATTTTGAGTTGAAACTCGATAGGGTTGAGTGTTGAAAATCAAATCATTGTAAACATCAACGTTGAAAATCAAATCATTGTAAAGCAAGAAAAGTTCAAGAAAGCATGAAACAAAATCAAGAGATATTGAAGTTCAAGCGAGAAATTCAAGTGAGCGAGTTGCAGAGAAGCCTTCTTCTGTCAAGTCAAATTGTAATCATGATCTACCTGCACAAGGAGACCTCATTTAGTGTTTTTTAAATGGCTTGAAATCTTGAATTATTAGAGTTACTAAACAATCTAATAAACACCAATGACGACAACACAGTGACATTGAACAAAGAAACTCTTCAATCAATGCTAACTTCTTTGCAAGTGACGCAAGATAAAGTTAGATTACTTCAATCTCTATCCCAACTATTGAATGATTAGTTATTAGATATTACAAATTAACAACCAATGAAGTGTTATGAACTAGTTTTTTTTCATTATAACCCTATCTATGATGATAATGATGATGATGTTTTTGATCAACATTCGATGAAGGAGAAACTGAGTAACACAAATCACAATGTAGACAAAGACGAAACTATTCTTGAACCTAATTTTCAAGAGTTTTCTTTTGAGTTTAGTGAAGAAAACCTTTCAATGCTGCAACAACATGCAGTAAATACACTTCCACAGATTTCAAAGAAACAGGTTCATAATACTCTTTCCAAGCCCATCATCAGACCTTAGGAACAAATCATTTACAAGAATAATATAAAAGGAATTGGATATGAAAAGGAAGTTAGCTTTCATATTCCTGATTATTCTAGACCAATCAAGTTCCAATGTGTTGGATTCCTTCAAGAAGATTCACTTTCACCTGTTCAAGTTCATCATCATAATGCGACATGCCAACATTGTAATCTAGTTGGTCACATGGAAAATGAGTGTTTTGATGTCTATCCTTTCCATCATTGTGGCAAGCATAACCATACTTCAGACAGATGTTCAACATTGAAGAAACCTCCAAGATTGAAGATTCACTCTGAGTGGATTGATCCTTGGCAGTGGTTATCAACAACCAATCGATTATATAAGTCTTAAAAAAGAATTGAATATCGAGTACAATCGATTATATTTATTTTTATAATACATAAAATCTTTTGGGTTGGCGGGTACAATTGATCATGCACCCCCTACAAAATTTTAACTAGGTAGAAAAAATGACACATAATTTATCATAACTCCAAAGCCCATTTACATTGTTTGATTATCAAACATGAAAAACATAACCACTTATGCCATTTAATGGAAGCTTCACACAAAGTGAGTGACACAACTATGCACACCTTCAAACAAAATTGTACACAACATGAATCACATAACTATGAGTCCAACAACATGGGCACGTACAACTCACTTCACTAGAACACCCGATAATGATCTCCTCCACTACACACAAAAATGAATAACAATTCCTCCTCACTATCTGTGTTGGTTGTGGCTCAATTATTCTTATGGGTATCACGTTTTTACTTTCACCATTTTCTTCTTTTTATAATAGCCACATTAATCAAAGGATGTCACACGGTGACAATAATGGAAAGGACTTACAACCAACAATTAAACTATGCAAACAATAGCAAAGGAAAAAATGGTGGTGTCTTTTCACTGATGGAAGGACTCAACGAGACATGTGTCTCAACCTTTGATTGGCCGACTCCTCTCTCTTCAAACTCGGTTTTTCTTCCTGCGAAGTGGATTTCACTTTCTCCGCAACAACTTATTAACACAACAATTTCCACATGCAAAAACCATAGTCAAAGTATCTATTCTTATCTACACATTCGACTCTCAACAATAACAAAACATTGGATTATTCACAAGATCAATGATCAACAATGATGCAGGGGATCAAATTTTGCTCAAAAAATCAAAGTGCTCATAATCGCTTCAAATCGAACAAGAGCGTAGGCCTCGTCATTAAAAACCCAAAAAAACTCATTTGGGTTCAAATGGACGTCGGGAGTGAGAGATATCACGTTCTGTTCAAAATGACAAACATGCAAAAAAAAGGGGGATGCTGACTATACAGTCCATATAGTCCATACGGCTACTGACGTGGCAGTCCGTACGACACATCGTAGAGATAAGTGGCAGAATGTTGGAAGCTGAGAGAGAATGACATTGTGACACATGGCAGTATTTGGTTGGTCGTACGGTGCCACGTGGCCCAGTCATGGGCTGCCACGTGTCACCTTGTTATTGGTTGTTGTATAAAACTGTATTGGAGTCCACCAAGTTTGACCCCATGACCTCTCCCCACATGTAAATCCTTTGCATAGTATGCGCTACCAACGTGCCCCACTATATGCCTTGTTATATGTATGGTTTTAAATACATTTGAATTTGAGTTTGTTGTATGTTGGCGCGGGGGTCCGGGCTGGGGCCTAACCCTAGCCCCCAGTCACATATTTGTTTCCATATGACCACTGTATATCGTGATGCTCACGTGGGTATGCGCTTGGTTTGGATTTAAATTTGGTTCAAATGGTTATGTAAACTCTTGGCCCTTATTTCTAAACGCACAGTCACATGGGTCATATGACCTTTCCCTTGATGGTTAGGGTCTAGGTGCACCCATAACCATCCTACAGTTTGCACGGCTTGCGCGGTTGTGTCCGGTGCTAATTTTTTACACTTAAATGTGTGTGTGGGCTAGGTTGAGCCAACAAGGGTGTTTTTTGTAGACGCAAAGACAACAAGTTTGAAGGGGGACTTCCAGGAAGCCTATCTTCTTCAATTTTTTTCCAAACGAGGTGCCAAAAAATCCCAGCTAGGGGTTTTTGGACATTCTGAAGCCATTGGAGAAGTCTATTTGGAATTTTGAGCATTTTAAAGCATATTTTTTAGCACTTTGAGAAAATGATACAAATGATCCATTGGAAGTTGGACCAGGAGATGTAGCCCAAGAGAGGGGTGAACTCCTTTATCATTTGTTGTGTTATGTGTTTTCTGTTTACTGCTATTGTTGTTGTTTATATGCATCTTGAATGAGTAAATCCTATTAAAGTTTTGTTGCAAAGTTGATCCATTTTCATTTTAACACATAAATTTCACTTGCAAATAATTTCAAGAATACAAGTCTTCTTCATTTTTAGATCAAACAATCACATCCGTTGCTTCCTTTGACTATCTTAACAATATTACATGAACAACGAAAACAACACATGTGTCTACTGCATCAATTAAAAATGGATTCTTGAGGCACTCGAATCATACAATTAAATGCTACAAGCCCCCATATGATAGAATTAAGAGCTTCTAAATTTCCCATCAATCATTTAAAATAGGAAGTATCACTATTGTTGGAACAAATATTGAAATTTTGGCTTTCAGTAGATTAGGAGGAAAATATTTATAGTGTTTAACTACAGAAACTGCATAATTTCAGTAGCTTAAATCTTGGGTTTCATATGCCCTTAGTTGCCGAAAGTGTAGATGTGTTTTTACCCAGAAATCGAGTCACGAGGAGGCACAAAATGAATGCAATAAATGACAATAAAATCACTATAATAAGGTTTTACATAAATTCCACGTCACCATTTTGGGTTTTTGGCAATCGGGGGTTTGGCCGACATAGATATTTTGAGCATTGCTTCGTTTCCCCGAAACCCAAAAGCTGAAATCGAGGTTTCGGGACTTTTGGTGGATTATAGCGCTCTGAAATGGAACTGTTAACTGCCGAAAGATAGGAATTTTGTTAGCTAAGATGCCCCTGTTTTCGTCCTGTTAGCCACCCAAATCGCAGGTTTTTCCAGTGACAAAATTGCCTTAGAAAAAATCAATTGTTTGAGCCGTGGAGAGGTTGGTTTCTGCACTCGAATAGTCGATTGAAATCTACAGATCCTAATATTTCTAGTGGTGTCTTCATAATTTCATTTGGATCTTGGGAACGCAGTCAAAATTCCCCCTAAATATGAGGATCATTTTCAGAAATGTCGTGTTTTTTACTGTGATGAGCCATCATTTTCAAATGATGATTCTGAGCGATTGGAGTATCATTTTGAGAAATGGTCTAAGGATTTTGTGCCTAACACATAAGAGATCAATAGCCTCTCTCATTTTTCCTATAGGTGTCACATATTTGGAGAATCAAATCCATCTCCGATCCCTAATTTTCGGATCTCATATTTTCATGTTTTGACACATGTTTGTAAAATGCACATCCGGGGAAAATGGAAATGGATCTCAGGAAACAAAGAGATTTTTTTTCTTATAAAAAATAGATGCAAAAAAGCCTCATTCAGTTTATACAAAGATATCACTATTCGAGAGATACATAACCATAATTGCAACCCCGGTTTTCAACAATTTCGCTCATTTTCTATGGCATAAATGTTGGACACACCTACCACACTTAGAGGGGGGGTGAATGAGTGTGGGGATATTTTTCCCAAAACTTTCCTCTTGCACAAAAACTCATCAATTAGCATTCAACATTTATTCATTACCCATTGCTATCATTTATAACCAGTTACATGCGAGCACATATCAACAACATATATCAACAATATATCATCAACAAGTCATCATCACAATGAACACAAAGAACACAAGATGTATGTACAATTTTATTTTTATTACAGACTACAATCCTTAGGGTTTATCAACAACAACTGAATAGAGTACAACTCTACAAGAGCACCAACTCTATATGGAAGACTCAACAGACATTCTCAGCACCAACTGAGATGAGGCAACAGTCCTCAACAGATATCAATATGTCAATAGGTACGTGACCTGTAAATAGTGTAGCCCGCATGTGCACGCGCCTTGGCTCACTACAACCCACATGGTAACGCGGCCAGTGTATAATGTAACAAACATATGCTCTTGAGAAACTAGGGTTTTTCTTTGCTTCACATGCTCAAATCCTCTTCAACCTGCAATCACTTTATCTTCTATCTTCCACTGTCGAAACTGACCAACATCCAGTCAGAACACATACAAGCTCTCCAATAGCTTGCTCATGCTCCACAATAAATCAATATGAACACTATCTCAATCATGTATAAATAACTAGTATACCATAGAAATCATGTCACTACTGAATCACAAGAGTGTTGCTCACTCCATCGACCAAATCAATCAAACTGAGCCACATCATAGAATCCATACCAAGAATTCCCAAAGAATTAACAACATATCAAACACTAGTATCTATCAAGATGATAATGTAGCCATACCAGTGTCTTAGTGATAGATCTGAGGCCATAGAATGCAGATCTGAAACTTGCCTCATCATCCAAGAGCTTGGCACCAGCTCAAACAAAAATCTCCATGAGGTTATTCATTCCACGCTCTCTGTACAGATTCAACCCGCATGTACACTCACCCTATACACATCCATCCCACATGTACATGCACCCTATACACAGACAACCCGCATGGGCATAAAAAAATAGGGTTTTCTGTGAATTTGAGACTTTTGCCGCCAAGATCTTCGACATTGCCGAAACTTTGATGCATCCATGAGATCCTCCTCTGGCTCTCTTCCTTGGCATAGAGCTTCAATCATGCTCAAGAGATCCACACCAATAATATTCTCTCACAAGAACCTCTCCATCAATACTCCAAAATATATTCACAAGAAGCTCTCCATTTATCCACAACGATTCTCACCAAAATCTGCATTTTACAAGAGATCCTAGCTTCTTATTTATACTTTCATCTGCTAGGTCAGTTAACCCATTTTTAGGTTACTTAACCCATTTCCAGGTTACATAACCTATTTTCCTTATTTTAGGGTTAACCACTTTCCATGAATATAAAGTTCTTCAATACTTTATCATTTAAATATTCCTTCTTGATTTTGTCACTTTACTTTATCATTTAAATAATCCATCTTGATTTTGTCACTTTACTTTATCATTTAAATAATGATTTCTTCTTTTCAAGCACTTTTACTTCTTTGACCTTTTGGGGCTTCAAGCCATCATATGGGGGTCCTCCAACTTCATAAGGCCATAACTCTCAAACCGTGAGGAGTTATGTGGCATTCCACATACCACCAGAAATGACATGACAAGCACTATCCATCTAGGATAGTTTCACCAACAACTTCATTGATATATATTCATCAATGCATCAATGATCCATATTTATCAATTCGTTTCCACTTGGACATATATCATTCTCATCAAGTGCATCATATCAATGATCCATCTTTATCAATTGGTTTCCACTTGGACAATTTTCTTTTTATTACGGACTACAATCCTTGGGGTTTATCAACAACAACTGAATAGAGTACAACTCTACAAGAGCACCAGCTCTATATGAAAGACTCAAATTACATTCTCAACACCAACTAATATGAGGCAACAATATTCAACAGATATCAATCTGTCAATAGGTACACAACCTGGCAGTAGTGGAGCCCACATCTGCACGTGCCCTAGCTCACTAGAACCGACATGTGAATGCAACTAGTGTATAATGTAACAAGCATATGCTCTTGAGAAACTAGGGTTTTTCTTTCCTTCACATGCTCAGATCCGCTGCAACCTGCAATCACTTTCTCTTCTGTCTTCCACTCTCTAAACTAACCCACAGCTAGTCACAACACATCCAAGCTCTCCAATAGCTTTCTCATTCTCCACAATAAATCAATATGAATGCTATCTCAATCATGTATAAATAACTAGTATACCATAGCAATCATGTCACTACTGAATCACAAGAGTGTTTCTCACTCCATCAACCAAATCAACCAAACTAAGCCACATCATAGAAGCCATACCAAGAATTCCCTAAGCATTCACAACATATCAAACACTAGTATCTATCAAGATGATAATGTAACCATACCAGTGTCTTAGTGATAGATCTGAGGCCATAGAATATAGATCTGGAACCTGCCTCATCATCCAAGAGCTTGGCAACAACTCAAGCAAAAATCTCCATTAGGTTATTCAGTCCACGCTCCCTATACACAGTCATCCTGTGTGTACACTCACCCTATACATAGCCAGCCCGCATGTACATGCACACTATAAACAGACAACCCGCGTGGGCATCAGAAAAGAGGGTTTTCTGTGAATCCAAGACTTTTTCCATCAAGATCTCCGACATTACTGAAACTTTGATGCATCCATGAGATATTCCTCTCACTCTCTTCCTCATAATAGATTTTCAATTATGCTCAAGAGATCCACACCAATAAGATTCTCTCACAAGAAACTCTCCATCAATACTCCAAAAGATATTCACAAGAAGCTCTCCATTCATCCACAAGGATTCTCACCAAAATGTGCATTTTACAAGAGATCCTAGATTCTTATTTATAATTTCATCTTCTAGGTCACCTAACCCATTTTTAGGTTACTTAATCCATTTCTAGATTACTTAACCTATTTTCCTTATTTTAGGGTTAACAACTTTCCATGAATAGAAAGTTCTCCAATACTTTATCATTTAAATATTCCTTCTTGATTTTGTCACTTTACTTTATCATTTAGATAATCCATCTTGATTTTGCCACTTTACTTTATCATTTAAATAATGATTTCTTCTTTTAAAGCACTTTTACTTCTTTGACCTTTTGGGGCTTCAATCCATCATATGTGGGTCCTCCAACTTCATAAGGCCATAAATCTCAAACCGTGAGGAGTTATGTGACATTCCACATACCACCCGAAATGGCATGACAAACACTATCCATCTAGAATAGTTTCACCAACAACTTCATTTATCTATCTTCATCAATGCATCAATGATCCATATTTATCAATTGGTTTCCACTTGGACATATATCATTCTCATCAAGGGCATCATATCAATGATCCATCTTTATCAATTGGTTTCCACTTGGATATATATCATTCTCATTAAGTGCATCATATCAATGATCCATCTTTATCAATTGCTTTCCACATGGACATATATCATTCTCATGAAGGGCATCATATCAATAAATTACTTGACATCAACCAAACCAAACCATTTACATCAATGACATATGATCCAACAATCTCCTAAATGACAAACCATTGGCATCAATGACAACATGATCCAACAAGAAAGTTTCTGAAATTGATGGTAACTGTTCTTATCTTTTGGGAGGAAATTCGACCTCCTAGGGAGGATTTTGACCTCAATACCTGCATGAGATACCTATTGATTTCTAGAGGGATTTCTTTTGTAATTTGAATCATTTTCCAGTTATTCAGAAGAGGGTAGAAGACTTATATTATTGTATCTTCTTGACGAGGAAAAATGAAGGGGGAACAACCCGATGGCCTTTTGGAGGCTGGGTTTGTAATGCATTCCTTTTCAGCAAATATAGAATAGAATGCTAAGAGATTCTATACCTTGTTACTATTTAATTCTGTCTTCTCCCTATGTTATTGTTTCTGAAGTTTTCATTACTTCTCTTTCTTCCTTCCATTCATCAATTCAACTTGTAATGTTTACAATTCAGTGATACTTCTGCTGTAGCTAATTTAAAGCATTCCTTGAAGTGCAATGTTTTCTTTGTTTCGTTGTGAGTAGAACAAGACCTGCATCTTAATTGTTTTTCTTTATTTACAAATTTTATTTGTTCATAGTTTTTCCTCTGTCTTTCTATGAGTGAGACAAGACGTGTGTTTAGATATTTGAATTTTGGTGTTATTTCTTCTATTGAAAGGAAGACTAGATTTATCAGAATTAGATACCTAAATTTTTCTTTCAGTTTTGTTCATCCCCTATATTCTATCCATCCTCATGATTTTGAAATGAATTTAGTAGATGAGGTCATGCCTCTTCATTTCTGATATATAAATGAGTGAAAGACTTGTTTCAGACCGAGTTCTAGAAGCCTCCTATGACTGATCAATCAACAAAAATTATTTCACTTAAAATGTGCTAAGGCTTGGCTCTATTACATCCTAGAACCAACTCATGCGACAAAATTTTATGGTTCTATTGCCGAGGATGGAGGAATGAAGCTATCTTCGTTGGTATACGACAAAAAGTTTAGATCTATTCCTTGATCGTGAACAAGGGATAGGCATTCAATTTGTTGTGATCAATCACCTGGTGACTCCTTGGTTCAAAGACTCTACATGATTCACTAGCGACTCCACCAGTCTCACAATGTCGAATTCGTTCGCCGCTCAAATTGTTGCAAGGTTTTCTCCTCTAGACTTTACACTGTTCCATACATTAAAATTTGGGAAGATGTCCTTCCTAAATTTGGAGGATATGTGGATGACAATCCTGCTCAACACTTGTTTGAATTCCACAATATCATGGATGAATTAAATGTACAACATGAAGATGTCCTCATGAAATTGTTTATATTTTCATTGGAAAGAGATGCTAGACTCTGGTATAAATATTTACCCCATTCTAGTATTCCTTCATCGAAATACTTTCACACACTTTTTCATCAACATTGTAAGAGGATATATTCAGCTGAAATCCTTTTTGAAGATTGCTATAATATATAATTCATAAGAAAAAAAGATCAAACAAATCCTCTTGAAGAGGAGGAAGGAATATTCAAAAATTTTCAAGTTGATGAAGATGATCAATATGAAGAAGAGTTGGTTGATAAAGAAGCAGGATATGATAGCTCTTGTGATCATATTCAAGAAGAAGATATTCAACATCATGGTCAACCTGTAGAAGAGAAAGAAAATAATTGTTGTTTTATCTAGAATTTATAGAGACCGCCTTCTCCTTTGACTGAAGAAGAAATAGATATGCTCCTACATAGTCATGTTATAGTCTCTTCTTACAAAGATTTATAGTGTATACACAGTCCCAGATATGAGAGTCAAACTTCTTCCATTTATGAAAATGTAAATCTGATTTTAAATAATGACAGTCATGTGTTTGATGAAACCTTACAGGAAGTTAATGAACCTATTTATGATGATGACTTAAAGCCAAGAAATCGGCTTGTAATCCTTGTTTTGTTTCATGAAGAGGATAGGGTTTTCACATTTAATAGTCTTGAAGGAAGTTCACTGTTCAAGGATGTTTTAGACTGTGATTTGGAGGAGTATAAATCTGAGATAGAAATCATTCCATAGAAAGGATCAAAGATTCTCACGGTTGATGGCCTGAGCATTTGTCTAACTGATGACCCTCCTGAGTTATCTGTTGAACCTAAATATGATGAGTATAGTGATGATTATTACATTGTTTCTGTAGAACAACTTGCTGCAAATTTTTCATGGAGGGATGATGGTCTTCAGACAAGATTGTGCCATGATTTTGGAGATGCCATTGAAGATGATATTGAAGGGTGCTCAAATATTCTCTTTGAGAATGATCCTGAGCATTATAAACTAGAACGTAGAGTAGTCCTGGATGTTTTAAAACCTCAGGACCATATATTTTTCCAATATCCTTTTGCTGACCTTTTAGATTTATATAATGGAGGAACACGGTATGTCATGGATATTTTGTCATGGGAATCGAGGAAAAGTTTGAAAATTCATGATCAACAACATTTCAGATGGAAGTTGTCAGTTTCCTTTTTCAGAATGCTTAAAGAAAGTGTGAGCAGATTTCAAATAAGTAGACTTTTTTGGATTGGATTCATTGGCATTTTTGTATCATTTGATTAAGTGGGAATTTTTTAGTAGTTAGAGTAGGTGATGTATATAAATAAAATTGACTTTGAGAATTAGAGTACATCAGTGGTTTTAAGTACATTTTCGGTTCATTTTGGCATCCTGTATGGTTTTTATTTAAGACATTATGACTCCATAGCCCAAAGAATGCATACGCGTTTTTTTGTTTCAGAAAGGTGCAAGAAAAGTGACAGGGTTCATCATTTGATAAGGATGACTTCAGGTCTCCCAATGGATGAAGCCACTTGGTCTACTATTCATGGTGCTTTGTAGGAAAGCACCATCCCTATATGGAGCCTATGTTGGAACAAATATTGAAATTTTGGCTTTCGGTAGCTTACGAGGAAAAAATTTATAGTGTTTACCTACCGAAAGTGCAGACTTTCGGTAGCTTAAATCTCAGGTTTCATATGCCCTTAGCTGCCGAAAGTGTATATGTGATTTTACCTAGAAATCAAGTCATGAGGAGGCACAAAAAGAATGCAATAAACGACAATAAAATCACTATAATAAGGTTTTACATAAATGGAACATCACCATTTCGGTTTTTTGGCAGTCGAGGGTTTGGCCGACATAGAGATTTTGACCATTGCTCCATTTCCCCGAAAGCCGAAATTTGAAATCGGGGTTTCAGGATTTTTGGTGTCTTATGGTGCTCTAAAATATCACTGTTAGCTGCCAAAATCAGGACTTTCAGTGGCTAAGATACCCGTGTTTTCGGCTTGTTAGCCACCAAAATCACAAGATTTTTCCAACGACAAAAAAGTCTTAGAAAAACTCAATTTTCTCAGCCATGGAGAGTTTGTTTTCCACGTTCGAATAGTCGATTGACATCTACAGATACTAATATTTTCATTGGTGTCTTCATAATTTCATTTGGAGCTTTGGAAGATGATGCAGGAGCATCTCAAGCGAGCCAGCGCAGAGATAAAAGACAACTGGAAAAGCACCCAATGCGAATTTTGAAAATGTTATGTAATGACAATGAGATCATTAAGTGGAGCACACTTTTATAATGTAAAAGGACCTTGAGCGATCCGATCTCGTCCTTAGTATGTAGAAGGCATTTATAATAGTTAATGCAAGTAGATACAAATTAATGCGTATATTAGACAGTTTTAGAGTGCAAGAGGGAAATGGGATATAGACACCCTCATTGTGTATCATAAGAAGAAGGATATAAATTGAGAGCATAGAGCATAGAAGAGAAGAAGCAGAGAGTTGAGTAGAATAATTCCATGTACACAAGTTCTGGATTAATACAAAGAGGGCTTTGATTCAGACTCATGGTGTTCAAATATTTTCTATGTATGCATTATTGAATGTTATGCTCATGAATGATTTACTCTTTCTGTCATGCAATTGCTTTTGTGCTATGTATCAATGATTTCTTCTTAAATGTTTGAAATCTAAGAGAGAGGGTAAGGGAAATGAGTTTCAATTGTTTCTCTATCTAAGCAAGAGTTCCTGCAAGGAGTGCAGTTGAATTGTCTCCAAGGAGCGCGTTGACAAAGGATTCAAAGGTTTGTCTATGAAATCTCAGATAAGATAGATTTTTTTCTCATTCTCTCGGAAGTGAATCTAAGCATAGAAGTCATGCAAAGTGTGCGCAGGCCGAGTAGAGTTTCAGGTTTTGTAGTCTAAATGAAGTGTTGAGAGACTGTTGCTGCAGGGAGTGTGCAGAGTTGCAGGACTTCAATTATTTGTAGTAATTGAAGGGTTTTCCGTAAGGAGTGTGTGTAGGAGTCTTCTTTAAGACTCGGAGTTCGGAAAAGCTCAGGAAGGATAAAGCCTTCGAAATTATCGAAGAGAATCATAGGAAGTTTGTGTATTGGAGCATTGAGAAGGCATTGCAAGTGTGTGTCTCAGGCGGTTAAGTACCATTGAAAACCACTTTGGTAAAAAAGTTGCATAAGTCCTTGAGAAGGAAGGAGAACGAACAGTTGAAATTCTCCGTGGGGAATTCGCGAAGTCCCGTGAGCCATCAGATCTAACAGAGTAGCAAGGGAGTTACGGTGAGTGTTTTCAAAGGGTCCAAGCTCAAGAGAGATAGAGTTGTAGATCCAAGCCAACAGGGGCCATTGGATTTGCCCAAGTATTTCCATTTTGTGGTTTCATGGATTGAAGCCCCAAAATATTTGCATTAAGACTCATGAAGTGCAAAGTCCCGAAAGGGCGGAAACTCTAGTTGTGGGACCAGTGCTGGAAATCGTGTTGACGGTTGACATTTCGAGATTTTGGTAAATAGAAATTTGGTATTTGGGAGGTCATGGAAAAGAGTTGCATGACATCACAACTAGCAAACTCACGAAAGCCAAATAGCCAAAATTGACATCAGGATTCGGGAATTCGGGGTTTGCATTGACAAGAGATTTTGGTATCGAGAGTCTTGAATTTATGATATGTGAAAAACGTGTTGACCATTGGATCAAGCAGGGGAATCATAGCCGTTGATTTATTTTGGTGACCGAACCTCAGAGTTCGGAAATTCAGGTTTCAGAGGTCTGCGGGATAAGACACTTGATTATGGATTTGCGAAATTGAGAAATCCGATCTCTCAAAAATGTGGAGGGGGAATTCCACGAGGTTTTGTTGTGGGTGCAGATTTCCCAAAAAGGAAATAGAAGAGCCAATTTTTGAGAGCTCTTCGGGCAAGTCAAGAGGAAAGATCCTATGTATGTCGACTTCTGACCTGCGGGTTGGAAGGGCTGCATCAGGTGTGGTATCAGAGCACAAAAAGGCTATTTTTTTCTGTAGCGGGGAAAAAAGGTTTCGCCATGCTGCCAAGAAGAAGGTATAGGAAAACACCTGATCCGCTAGAGGATAGGGAAATGTTGAGAAGAAGGGGTAGGCAGATGCTTGATCCAGCCATAGAAAGAGAAATGTGTGACCTATGCACCAGACTTGAAGACATGGAGACAACACAGAGGTGCACAACCGATGTTGGGAATGTTAGTGATTCCAAAAGAGAAAATGAAGTTGAACATGAAGTGGAAGACGTTGTAGCCGAAGATCCAACAAACGAACTTCTGATTAGGGCTATTGCAAGAATGGGTGCAAAAGTGAGAATGGACATTCTAGTTTATGAGGGAAATCTGGATGTAGAGGAGCTTCTAGATTGGATTAGAGCTCTGGACACATACTTTGACTATGAAGATTTTGAAGAGGACAAGAAGGTCAAACATGATGTCAGGAGATTAAAGGGACATGCAACATTATCTTCGGATGAGCTACAAGATGACAGACGCTGCCAAGGAAAGAAAAAGATCAAGAGTTGGGATAGGATGATCACAAAGATGAAGGAAAAATTAATCCCCAAAGATTATCAAATTACTCTGTTTCGAAGGATGCATAACTTGAGACATAAGTTGATGACAGTGAAGGAGTACACTGAAGAGTTCTACAGGCTGAACATCAGGGCAGGTCATCGTGAAAGTAATGATGAAAAAGTTGCCAGGTATATGAATAGCCTAAGAAATGAAATTCAGGATGAGATGAGAATGATGACCATTTGAATGGTGGAAGATGCTTATCAAATGGCTCTAAAGGTGGAAGAGAAGCTGAGCTGAAAGCAGGTTCAAAGAGGCCGAGGCAGAAGTCAAGCCCCACGATAAAAATTAGAAGCCTAAAGAAGAATGGAAGAAACCTCAGACTCAAACTGAGAGGGGTGGAATCTCATGGAGAGGGAAGTATACTAACCCGAGGGGAGATTATGCTAACAATAACATGTTTTCTCATACCAGAGGTAGAGGAAGAGGAAGAGGTGGAGTGATAAAATGTTTCACGTGTGGAAAGGTTAGACACAAGTCTTATGAATGTCCAGATAGAAAGAAGGAAGATGGAGAGGGTCACATTGTCAAAGATCAAAGGCAGAATGTTGAAGCAGAGGATGTTGAAGGCATAAGATCGTTGATGATGTGAAAATACCTTTTAACGCCAGAGAGGGAGGTGGAGAGTTCAATCCAAAGAAACAAACTTTTTCAGACTGCTTGCAAGACCAAGGACACAGTATGCAAATTCATTGTGGATAGTGGTAGCACGGATAATATTGTTTCGACAGAGATGGTAGAGAAGCTAGAGCTGAAGACGATTGAACATCCAAGTCCATAGAGAGTTTTGTGGCTACAAAAAAGACATCAGGTAATTGTCACTAAACAATGTTTAGTTGAATTTAAGATAGGAGGATATAATGATAAGATATGTTGTGATGTTATTCCTATGGATGTTTGTCATTTATTGTTGGTTAGACCATGGAAATATGACTAAAATGTGATTCATGATGGGAGGATGAACACATACACCCTAGAGAAGAATGGGAGAACTCACATGTTCCTTCCAATCAAAGATAAGGATGTGAAACCTGAAGTAAGAAACATTGTACTTCTCATGAGTGGGAAGGAACTTCTTAGAGAGGTTAAGAAGAAGAAGGAACCACAATTCATTGTGGTCAGGAAGCCAAAGATTGTTTTAACCAACACAAGGGTAGATGATTTACCAGAAGAGGTTCAAGAACAACTGGAAGAGTTCACTGACATAGTAGTGGACGAACTACCTTGTTCATTGCCACCGATTAGAAGTATAAGTCATCACATTGATCTCATACTAGGAGCTATTTTGCAAAACAAAGTCGTGTATAGATTAACGCCATAGGAGAATGAAGAGGTCAAAAGACAAGTCCAAGATTTGTTGGACAAAGGTTTGGTCAGGGAAAGCTTGAGTCCGTGTGTTGTTCCGGCAGTACTGAGTCTGAAGAAAGACAAAGGCTGGAGGATGTGTACTAACTCAAGGGAGATTAACAAGATAACCATCAGGTATATATTTCCATTGCCAAGTATGGATGATTTGATGGATTGCTTGAGTGGAGAAAAATATTTTTCGAAGATTGATTTGAAAAGCGGTTATCACCAGATTTGCATGAGAGAAGGCGATGAATGGAAGACAACATTCAAAACCAATGAAGGGTTGTATGAATGGCTTGTTATGTCATTTGGTTTAACAAACACGCCGAGTACTTTCATGAGATTGATGAATGAGGTCCTGAAGGATTTCATCGGAAGATTTATTATCGTATATCTTGATGATATACTGATTTTCAGCAAAACAAAAGATGAACATCTGGAACATTTGACTACAGTGATGTAGAGGCTATATTAGGAGAAGGTGTTGATAAACATGAAGAATTCCTCATTAATGAAGACAAAGCTCATTTATTTAGGTTTTGTTATTTCTGTAGATAAGTTGAGGATGGATCTGAATAAGGTGGAGGTGATCAAGAATTGAACGTCTGACGGCCACCCTGCCCCTCGCGAGCACGGTCGCCCCACCAGGACCTTCACAAATCATCGGCCCGAAGAGTTGGCACTCTTCCTCCCCTTTTCGGGGTTTCGCAACCCACAGTCTCTCTCACACACGCTTCCCCCTTTATAACTTGCCCGGGGAGAAGAATCGGAGTCTCGCCTCTCGTGAATCCCGACGTCGAATGTCTTTTTCCCGGGTTCCCGAGACCGAGGAAAGTCAACGTTGACTCTTCCTTCGCTTCTCGCCGCTCGGAGGATGTGTCCTCCCACACCCGGACTCAGAAATCCCGAAATGCCGATCCC
>ML778408.1:885414-904090 GCA_009831015.1 Picea engelmannii
AGTACGCCTAAATATGGATTCTTTTATTCAATCGGCGGCGCTCCTCAAAATAGTCACGACCGTGACCCTGACGTCTCCCTTTGAAGTCTTTTCCATCTTCCCGTGCAGGCGCGCACGACGAGGTGTGGATGCTCCTGCATCACCGTCACCAAAGAATATCTTTGAGGTGAGAAGTTTTCACGGATTGGCTAGTTTCTACCGAAAGTTCATCAGAAATTTTAGTGGAATTAGCGCACTGATGATGGACACAATGAAGAAGAGACATAAGTATTTTCACTGGACAGAAGAAGCTGAAAAGAGTTTTCATTTGTTGAAGAGGAAAATTAAGGAATAACCAGTGCTAGTGTTGCCTGATTTCCAAAAGAGATTTCAAGTGAAATGTGATGCAAGTGGATTTGCAATAGGGGCAGTCTTGAGCCAAGAAGACAGGCCGATAGCGTACTTTAGCGAAAACCTGAATGAAGCGAAAGTGAAATACTCCACTTATGACAAGGAGTTCTATGTTATTAAACATGCATTGAAGAAATGGAGACATTACTTGATCCCTAAGGAATTTTTCTTATACAGTGACAATCATGCACTAGAATTTGTGACTCAACAAGAGAAGTTGAATCAAAGACATGTTAAGTGAGTTGAATATATGCAAAATTTCACTTTTGTGATTAAACATATTTCTTGTACTGCTAACAAAGTTTTTGATACTTTGAGCAGGAAGTGTTTACTATTGCAGGAGTTCAGAGTCAAAACGTTGGGTTTAGATGATCTCAAGGAGATGTATCAAGTTGATCCAGATTTTAAAGAGGCGTATGAAGCAACTGAAAATCTGATTCTCAGAGATAGAATTCAATAGGAAGAATACATGATCTAGGAAAGATTACTGTTTAAAGGTAATCAACTTTGTATTCCAAAATGCTCCATGAGAGAGAATTTGCTGAAGGAGAAACATAGTGGAGGGCTGGTCGGACACTTCAGTCATGACAAGACATTCTCAAAGTTGAATGAGTCATATTTTTGGCCAGGAATGCGAGCAGACATCAAAATATTTGTGGACAGATGTAGAATTTGTCAACATTCAAAAGGAAAGAGGCAGAATGCAGGATTTTATCAACCATTGCCCATACCTGAGAATCCGTGGAATGCAATCAAGATGGACTTCATATTGGGGTTGCCGAGAACACAAAGAGGGTTTGAATCAATCTTTGTGGTGGTGTATAGGTTTTCCAAAAGGGCACGTTTCATTCCATGCCAGAAAACCAATGACATAACTCACATTGCGAATCTATTTTTCAAAGAAGTCATTCGACTTCACGGCTTACCAAGAAGCATAGTTTCAGATCGAGACACTAAGTTCGTAGGACACTTTTCGAGGACCTAATGGAATAATCTAGGAACTAATTCGTCATTTAGTTCAACTTATCATCCTTAGATGGATGGACAGACAAAATTGGTGAGCAAGAGTCTAGGAGACTTACTGAGAAGTTTGGTGACAAAACACCACAACCAGTGGGACAACATATTACCACAGGCGGAGTTTTCTTATAACAACTCAGTTAACATAAGCATAGGGCAGAGTCCATTTCAAATTGTTTATGAAATGCAACCGAGAGGAGTTTATGAGCTAAGAGATTTAGAACATATTATGACTAGGAGCGCTAGTGCAAAAGATTTCGCAGAAGTGATGAAGGAACTTCACATCCAGGCGAAGGAACGATTGCAGAGTTAGAGCCATGAATATAAGCGGAGAGTAGATCAGCACAAAAAAAAACTTCAGTTTGAAGTTGGTGATTTGATCCGTGCACATTTGATAAAGGAAAGGTTCCCAAGAGGAACATATAATAAACTGAAAATGAAGAAAATCGAACCATGCAAGGTCTTGAAGAAATTTTGGGTGAATGCTTACGAGATTGAATTACCCGATGGCATCAGAATTTCTCCAATATTCAATGTCTCAGATTTGTACCCATATAAGGCTGAGGAAGCAGGGACATGAAATGAACAGCCAGAGGTCTAGTGGAAAAAACAGATGCCAGCTGTAGAGGAGCCGTAGATGGAGCACATACTGGACAAAAGAATTGGTAAGAAGACCAGGCGAAAGCAATATTTTGAGTATTTGGTCAAATGGAAAGGCCATCTAGTTGAAGATGCTAGCTGGGAGAAAGAAGCAGAGATCCAGAGGCATGGACAGACTGTGTGCGATCTCATGTATAGGAGCCCATGAAAAATTTTCAAGCGAGGGAGTATGATGCCAGAGCATCTCAAGCGAGCCAACGCAGAGATAAAAGACAGCTGGAAAAGAACCGAGCGCAAATTTTGAAAATGTTATGTAATGAAAATGAGATCATTAAGTGGAGGCACACTTTTATAATGTTAAAGGACCTTGAGCGATCCACTCTCATCCTTAGTAGTTAGAAGGGATTTATAATAGTTAACGCAAGTAGATAGAAATTAATGCGTAGATTAGACAGTTTTAGAGCATAAGAGGGAAACGGGATATAGAGACCCTCATTTTGTATTGTAAGAAGAAGGATGTCAATTGAGAGCATAGAGCATAGAAGAGAAGTAGCAGAGAGCTGCGTAGAAGAATTCCATTGCAAAAGTTCTAGATTAATACAAAAAGGGCTTTGATTCAGACTCATGGTGTTCAAATATTCTCTATGTATGCATTATTGAATGTTATGCTTATGAATGATTTACTCTTTCTATCATGCAATTTATTTTATGCTACATATGAATGATTTCTTGTTAAATGTTTGAAATCTAAGAGAGAGGGTAAGGGAAATGAGTTTCAATTGTTTCTCTATCTGAGCAAGAGTTCCTGCAAGGAGTGTAGTTGAATTGTCTGCAAGTAGTGCGTTGACAAAGGATTCAAAGGTTTGTCTCTGAAAGCTCAAATAAGATAGCTTTTGTTCTCATTCTCTCAGAAGTGCAACTAAGCATAGGAGACGTGCAAAGTGTGTATAGGCCGAGTAGAGTTTCAGGTTTTGTAGTCTAAATGAAGTGTTGAGAGACTACTGCTGTAGGGAGTGCGTAGAGTTGCAGGACTTCAATTCTTTGAAGTAATTGAAGGATTTTCTGCAAGGAGTGTGTGAAATAGTCTTCGGGAAAAGCTAAGGAAGGATAAAGCCTTCCAAACTGTCGAAGAGAAGCACAGGAAGTTTGTGTATTGGACCATTGAGAGGGTGTCACAAGTGTGTGTTGCAGGCGGTTAAGTACCATTGAAAACCACTTTGGTGAAAAAGTTTCAGAAGTCCTTGAGAAGGAAGGAGAATGAACGGTCGGAATTCTCCGTGGAGAATTCGCGAAGTCCTGCGAGCCTTCAGATCTCATGGAGTAGCAGGGGAGTTATGGTGAGTGTTTTCAAAGGGTCCAAGCTGAGGAGAGATAGAGTCATAGATCCAAGCCAAAAGGGTCGTTGGATTTTTCGGAGTATTTCCATTTCTGGGTTTTTTGGATTGAAGTCCCGAAATCTTTGCATTAGACTCATGAAGTGTGAAGTCCTGAAAGGGCGGAAAGTCTAGTTGTGGGACCAATGCCAGAAATCGTGTCGAGGGTTGACATTTCAGAATTTCGGGAGATAGAAAGTTAGGATTTCAGAGGTTGTGGAGCAGAGTTGCATGACATCACAACTCGCGAACTCACAAAAGAAAAATAGCCGAAATTGACATCGGGATTTGGGAATTCGAGGTTTGCATCGACAAGAGATTTTGGTATCGAGAGTCTCGAACTTCCGATATGCGAAAAACGTGTTGACCGTTGGATCAAGTGGGGGAATCATAGCCGTTGATTTTTTTTGGTGACCGAACCTCTGAGTTCGGAAATTTAGGTTTCGGAGGTCTACGGGCTAAGACACTTGATTACAAATTCGCGAAATCACAAAATTCGATCTCTCGAAAACATGAAGGGGGAATTCCATGAGGTTTTGCTGTGGGTGCAGATTTCCCAAAAGGGAAGTAGAAGAGCCAATTGTTGAGAGCTCTTCAAGCCAGTTAAGAGGAAATATGTTGTGTACATAGACTTCTGACCTGCGAGTTGGGAGGGCTGCGTCAGAAGATATTCAAACGTCCCCCAAAATATGAGGTTCATTTTCAGAAATGTGGCATTTTTTACTGTGTTTAGTCATCATTTTCAAATATGATTCTAAGTGATTGGAGTATCATTTTGAGAAACAATCGGATTATTTTGTGCCTAACACATCATAGATCAATAGCCTCTCTCATTTTTCCTACAAGTGTCACATATTGGGAGAATCAAATCCATCTCCGAGCCCTAATTTCTGGATCTCATATTTTCCTGTTTTGACACATGTTTGTAAAACGCATATCTGAGGAAAATGGAAACTAATATCAGGGAACGGAGAGGGTTTTTTTCTCATAAAAAATAGATGCACAAAATCCTCATTCAGTTTATACACGATTTTCATGATTCGAGAGATAGATAACCATAACCGCAACCCCCGTTTTCAACAGTTTGGCCCATTTTCTATGGAAAAAGGTTTCCAAAATTGATGTTAGCTGTTGTTATCTTATGGGAGGAATTTCGACCTCCTAGGGAGGATTTCGAACTGAATACCTACATGAGATACATGTTTATTTCTAGAGGTATTTTGTTTGTAATTCGAATCATTTTTTAGTTATTTGAAAGAGTGTAGAAGACACATATTATTGTATCTTCTTGAAGAGGAAAAAAGAGGGGGGAACAACCCGAGGGTCTTTTGGAGTTTGGGTTTGTAATGTAGTCCTTTTCAACAAATATACAACATAATGCTAGGAGATTCTACACCTTGTCACTGTCTAATTCTGTCTTCACCGTGTGTTATTGTTTCTGAAGTTTTCATTACTTTTCTTTCTTCCTTCCATTCATTAATTCAACTTGTAATTGTTACAATTCAATGATAATTATGTTGTAGCTAATTTAAAAAATTCCTTAAAGTGCATTTTTTCCTCTGTTTTGTTGTGAGTAGAACAAGACCTGCATCTTAATTGTTTTTCCTTATTTACAAGTTTTATTTATTCATAGATTTTCCTCTGTCTTTCTATGAGTGAGAGAAGACCTTTCTATGAGTGAGAGAAGACCTCTGTTCAAATATTTGAAGTTTGGTGTTATTTTTCTATTGAAAGGAAGACCAGATTTATCAGAATTAGATACCTGAATTTTTCTTTCAGTTTTGTTCATCCCCTATCTTCTATCCATCCTCATGATTTTGAAATGAATTTAGCAATGAGGTCATGCCTCTTCGTTTCTGATCTATAAATGAGTGAAAGGCTTCTTTCAGACCTAGTTCTAGAGGCTTCTTTTAGACCTAGTTCTAGAAGACTCCTATGACTCATCAATGAAAAAAAATTATTTCACTTAAAATGCACTAAGGCTTGGCTCTATTACATCCTAGAACCAACTCTTGTGACAAAAACTACCATCATTAAATATGGACAGAATTCACACGATATAATTATTCAAACAGGAAAAAAAATATTTAAACCACATAAGGAAAGTATGCCACATCAAAGTCTCTCTAAGATGCTACGAGCCTCTTCTTTGCTGGTATTGTGTATGTGAAATGCCTTAAACCTGCGCAGAGACATTTCCATTTTCCATGAGCATGTGGAACATCCCACCTAATTTCAGCGTCGTTTGGAATGCATATACTTGCAACTGCTCATGCCTCTTACAAAGAAAACAGTTCCATCGCAAGACGAACTCTGAAAACAGTTCCTTTCTACAGCTGAAAGTTTCCTCCAACTTAGTACAAAAGAAACTCTTAGTGTAATGATTATATAATGGACAACCAACATACAAAAAAAAAAAAATATTCTACTCCCCTACACAATTTTGGGCACTCCTTTGAGGGATTTATGCCAAGTTCCTCTATGATACCATAATAAAATGGGAGAGTAGATTAAAAAGCATAAATATATTACTGAATAAATTAATATATTTGGATTCTATTATATAGATTATATAGATTGTTATGAGATCTAATTTATTCCAAAGACAAATGGAGAGGTAGAGATCTCACAAATCTAACTCTCAAACAACCTTCTAAGAATAGGATAAGACAACTCACTAGAGATCGAATCAACTTCTCAATACATTCGAAAACATATTAGATAAGTAGGAATTACACATATAGACAACTTTCAAATGCCATGGAATTCATCCATGTTAAATAAAAACATAAAGCTACAACCCTAAACCTATACATGCAAAGGAAACTATTGGATCCTATGTGTATAACATATGAGAGAATGTCTCTTACATATAACAATGGAAGAGACTTAATGTTTAGGAAAGCATAATTGTCACAATTTCCGAGATAAAAATACATGCCCGAGCTTAAACTAATACTAATTGGCTGCATATGAAATAACACTAACTTTATCAACCTAAAAACAAATTATTTTCCATGTTAATAGTTATTCTGAAGACCTCTCAAAACAAACTAATACTACTTGGTTTCATATGAAATAACACTAACCTTATCAACCTAAAAAAAAAATATTTTCCATGTTTATAGTTATTCTTAAGACCTCTCAAAACAAAACTAAAGTTTCAAACATCTATTAATTTTTTTTCAACACAATAGTTCCCATTGCTATTGTTCTTGTTTAGCTATGCCTCAATTCAATATATATATTTCCATAGGTAAACTAAGATACATAATACAATACTTTTCTTCATAAATATATTAAAATACCCTTGACCATTTTATTATCAAGTCATATATAATATTTAATGGTGACAAACTGGAGGTAGTTCCTTCTTACAAGTTTCTTGGTCTTAAATTGGATTGTATTTATAATTTAACTCTTCTGTGGAGGAACATGTTATATGGGATAGGAATACCCTCTATTTCATGAAAAATAAATGAAAAAATATTCAACTACAAGATTTGAAATTGAGGAAGCTACTCTTCAAGAAATATTGGAATAAAGTTGAAAGAGTTAAAAACATGTTCTTAGTAGAGGTGGAGTTGAAATACATATCCCTTATTCTATGATGCTAGAAAAAATTAGTATATTATATTTAACAACACTCAAATTATGAAAATTTATTACATATATTATCAAAATAATGTATATAGCTACAATGTAAGAAAAAATTGCATCTCAAGATTTTCAAAATTTAAACAAACCTGTACATAAAAAATCACATAATTGAACAAAATATGTTAGATGCACAGTTGGTCAATCAAAAAAAAGGAATATTAGACATGTTGTGCCAATAAACTAGTAAAAAAATGAGATTGGCTAAAATTGATATTATCAAGATGGTTATTTATACAAAGATACAATACCCCAAAAGAAAATCTTTATACATAAATTTATACAAGGATACAATACCCCAAAAGAAAATATTTATACATAAAATAACATTTATTTGTCATTTCCAGCTCACTTCTCATTCTAGTAGTGAAAACAAGGAGATGAAAACATATAAATAAGAAAGAAACTCTAAGCTTACTTTGCAAACAAGGAGAAATTGTGGAGAATGAACAGATAAAGACACATTGTGCAGTGTATGGAGAACTAACATAAAAGAACTCAATTCACCATGCAAATTTGAGTATCTTAAAGAAGTTGTTCACAAATAACCTATGTATTAGTCATATTGTTTAGCTTGCTTTTCCGATGGTGGTCCTCCCTGAGCTCCTACCATTTAAGTACCACCCTGGTTCCAGTCGTGAGTATTCTGAAATTCAAATTCAAATTCATTCTCTAGTGCAATTCCTTGCTTGATCACTGGATTCATTGAAGGGTCAATCAAAACTTGATTGATGGAAGGTTGATCAAAGTATCGGTTACCAAGATTCTGCCGGATTGTGTCTCCAGAGACAATAAGTTTTTGTAAACTCCTAACTCAACTAGCATTCCCCGATGCTGGAAAGTGGATGTCTGAAGTTATTCCTCTGGAAACTGAGCAGGGATGTTCATGGGGATGATAAGGTGGGAGGAATTTCCTTCTTTCTTGGGGCAATACTGGACTGCTCCAGTAACAATTGTATAGTAGTCGGCTGCACCTGTAACAATGCTATAGCTTTTGACCTATCTTCCGAACCCAATAATTTGTTTAGCTCTAACACAGGCTTCGTCGCCATTGATATTAGCCAATCTAGTGTCTGTCCACCGTTCTCAAATCCCATCTCTTCTGTAAGCTCTATCAACCTCTTCCTTTGAGATGGTAATATCCAATCCAGCCCAGCTCCCATAGAAAGTCCAAACTTTTACTAAAGTCATCTAACGGTTGTCTACATTCATTTGGCATGTGCAATCTCCAACGCTCTCTCCTAAGATCAAGTGGTTGCATATCGCTTGGACATCCCTGCTGTGACTTGGTAGTCCAATTCATCGCTTTTCCACAGAGCAGTTCAGAGCTTCTCATTGTTCCGCATTTTTCTTCGCCATCCATAACGCAGTCGAGGAACTACAAGGTAACTCTACAATACTGCTATGTAAGTCTCAGTAGAAGATATCCTAGAACTCCAAAAGTGCAGAAACACCCTCGATTCTTAGTTCACTCGAGCAATATCCTCCCAACATATGTAAGTCTCACTAGAGGATACCCTAACTCCAAAAGTGCATAAACACCCTCAATTCTTAATTCACTCGAGCAATATCCTCCGAACATAAATACTACCTCAAGAACGCGCATAAGGTCGATATCAAATTCTCAAATAAAATTTGAATGCATTTAAAATAATAAAATAATAATTTATAGGTATTTAAACTAATAATATTAAAGTTTTTTTTGTTTGTTGGTTTGTAGGTGACATGTGGGAATAACCTAACTCATCAACATAGATCACAACCAGTCTTAGCCACACCAAACCTTAACATGGTTGGATTTTTTTTCTCTTGAGGTTTTGAACAATTAACTTAAGTTTTGAACAATTGACTTTAACCTTAACACTACACTCCCTCACCCAATGTCCTAAAGGACAACTAATAATACTAAAGTTAATAATAATAATAATTGTATTTTAATATCATGATTCATTTAGTAGTCAAATTAGTGTATGAGACCCATTGTTTATGGGATAAGTGACTTTTTTATTTTAAGGTAAGTGACAATCCATATATCAAATTGTTGTATGAGACCCCTTGTTCCTCGGACAAGGGACTCCCTCCACCCTCAAATTTATAGCATTTAAAATAATAATAGGTAAAAGTTAGTAATAATGATGATGATAATAATCTTATTTTAAGTTCACATCCAAGACAAAACCAAATTGATGTTTGAGACCCCCCTTATTTGTGAGATAATGGAGAAGATGTAGATACCCTACAATCTTATGTATTTGAACTTGTAATAGTATTATTAATTATTGTATTTGATTGTTGTTTTAATTGCATTTTATGGATAAGAATTGCATTTTATTTTATGGATTTGATTTGGGAAGGTTTGTAAACATTCTAAGACCAAATAATAATAAAATATAATTAGCTATTCCTTTAAGACGGTGATTTGGTGGAATTTTATTTTGATAAATAATATTATTATATTAAAATAAAGTTGAATAATCATTTTCAAAACTTTTGTACAATTATTTTCTAAATAATTTATATTTATATTTTAGTTTTTTAACTAAAAAATAATTAAAATATATTTAGTTATTCCCTTAAAATTGTGATTTAGTGGACTTTTATTTTCATAAATAATATTATTATCATAAAATAAAGTTAAATAATTTTTTTCAAAATTTTTATATTAATATTTTCTAAATAATTTATATTTAAATTTTAGTTTTTTAACTAAATTTATTGTTTAACCATAAACTTTAATGGTTAACTCAAATGTATTCATCCACTATTACCCATTTATTTACATTTTAATCATGAACTTAAATCCACCACTACTAACCATTTATCCATGAAACTAGGTGTTGGTCAATTCCTAAATATCATTTTCTCTTGATTGTCAAGCCTATACCCATATTAGATCTCATTTTCAAAATATTTATTACACTACCAAACTTCCTAACCTCTTAACTCGACAAAATATGGTGATCTTGGAAAGCTTCTCTTAATGTTTTTCTAGCACATAAACAAAATTCGAAAGAATCACAAGCAATCACCTACCCTCTTAAAGTCGAATAGACGAATTCGATCTTAGTGGACATTAATCATCATCATCATCATATACACTTAAGTAGTACATGAGATGTATGGATTCACAATTAATCTATTTCTAAAAAAAAACAACAAAGACTTGGATTTAAGTGAGGCTGTAAATTGTGATTTAAGGCATTTTATGTCATAAAACAATTTATAAACCAATTTGAGAGAAGTTGAAAATATTCCAAGCTTATATACTATTGAGATCACTAATAATAATTCTATGGGTAGCATTAGTTGCCATCAACCTTAACCTTAAGTACATATGAACCTATGACATCTGAGTTTAAGTTTGTATTATTACTACTACTATGTGAGAAGCCTCATTTATGTTGTTTCAATGACACATTGTCACAATGTAATATTGATTGGTAGAAAACTTCGCATTCCCTAAATCAAGCTAGTATTTTGTGAGTTTATCAAAATGGATAGATTTTGAATTTGAACAATTTTTTCTTTGTGGAAGCTCAATTTAAAACTATATATAAATTATTATCAAATATACATTATTATCAAAATTCATGCCTTCTTATTTAGAAGATCAGGTTATGTCCCATGGAAATATTAGGGGATTATAAAGATGGGACTGAAACTAGAGGCCACATTATATTTTTCAAGTAGCTTTGACATGAAAGGCCTCACAATCTCTATTGGTTGTAATTAATGAATCAAAGGATGGTGTGGGAGCTTAAGGAGGGATATAAATTGTTATAGGTTAGTTGTAATTACAATCCGGGTGACTCCTGATTTTTATAAATATAAATAGTTTTGAATTAATGAAGTAGTCTTTTACTTTTCACCATGACTCTTGTGAAGAGAATAACATATCATAACTACCGTGACAAAAGTACCTTGGAAAATATGTATATAATAATCCATCATTTTTTATCATAGCTTGGAGAAACATTAATGGATAAAGGAATATTTCAGATCATTAGAGGGAAAGAAGAAGGATTTTCCATGTTGTTGGAAATCCATTGAAAAGGTGTGAAAATTTCTAGATCTAATGGTTTTGGCAAAAATATAGAAAAAAATAGATCTAAATCATGAAAACCATACTTCAAAAACTGGATTTACGTAACATTAAACCATTGTCTACCATATGAAAGAAACAAGAACAAATAAACTTAAACAATGAAAGAAAGTAAACAAGTTTAAAGAATGTGAAGTTTTAAAGAATGTGAATGTAGGTTATTCACTTTCGTGTTTTAAAAAATCCTACAAAAAGAATACTTGACTTTAGCAGATCATATAAAAAATATAAAACTAAAAATCATAAATGAATATATGTCATAGTTCGTAAAATCATGTAAAGATTCCACTTACCCCATATGAATGTATTTTATCTTTCAAATCATTAATTCTTGTGTTGATATCCTCTGCCATGGGTCTTCTGCTAATGAGACCACATAATTCTATATTTTCCCCTTTCATGGCCTTCCTAAAATTTTCCATTGCATTTGTCAAATAAAAAATGTATTCCTCAATCACCTCATCATCCACATCTAGTGTGGACTACAAACATCAATCAATAATATTAAGGAAATTAATTTTAACATTAAAGAAATTTAGTTATTGTAATCATATTTAGTTACTGTTAACATTTACCTGATGTGACACACTCGGCGACCCTAGGTGGATGTAGTTGCAATTGACTTTCCACATTCACCCTGGATGGATGTATCTACATGTGACTTTCCACGGTCACCCTAACACAAAAAATCAATAATTTTTTTTTATGAAAATAATTGTAACTTTAAAATAAATTATATATTGTAATCATATTAACAACTATTATAAAATAAAATAAAAATGGTTATTGCATTGAAGTTTACCTATTCAGAGTTTCCTCCAGAAAGTGTAGGCATCTAAGCATCATCAGTCTACCACAATACAAGAAGAAATAAAATTAATTCAAATGGTTCAGTTAAATGGTATATAAGAATGGAAAAAAATAAATAATAAGAGTGACTCAATAAAGGTTGACCTAAATGGCATATAAGATATTACCCCCATAGTATCATCCCCTCCATCTATTCGATTCAAATTGTAATCTATCAACAACTCTTCATCTGCAACTATTGATTTTGATACACATAGAACTATATGATTTCCTTCACACCCCTCAAATATGAAATTCAATTTTATAGTTGTTGTCCTTGGTCGTGTACTATTTATAAATCTTGCAATGCTTGCAGAATATTTTGGCCTTCCATCAATATACATAGTGGCCACTTTGTTTAAATTGTTGTCTACTACTTGTATATAATTTACAACAACACTGTATCTACACATACTTCACGTATATATAACCAACATCAACAAATGATTTTGTTTGTAGCATGGTCCAGCATACTCCATCAATTCAGTGATAGTGCCATATTTGACCTTTATGCCATCCATGGAAAATATCCCCAATCCATGTAAGGACAATGGAGTAATGTGATACATCCTCCCATTCTTGAAGAAGTATGTGTCCAATTGAGGAATCTCCTTAGGTACCCATGGTTGCACTAGATGTCTATACCTCAAGAGCAGATCAATGTCACCTATGCTTAGAACGAGAGTGATTCAGCTAGTTGGTTGGTTGGATATAAGGCTAATCTGATAGTTTTCAGCTAGTTTAGCTACTATAATCAATCTCACTTTGAGACTGTTATAATTCTATGATTTTTTTAATATATTCATGTGTTTTCTACATGTTTGTGTACTAATGCAAGGCACATGGCACATTATGTTGTATTTCCATCTTTTTATATAGTAATGAAATGAATTTATGTTGCTTTCATAGGAAGTTGTTCAATAAAGTGTACATCTTTGATGTGATAGAATACTTCCACTAATAAAGTTATGACAACTATTATATAATCTGTATCTGTTACAAATGAGTTGAATATGTGTGTATATAGTTTTAATTATTAGTCCTAAATATTTTATCATACCTGAGTTACATGGATTCCAATTGCAATAATTCTTCGTATGTTTAATCCTTATCCATGTCACAAGACTTTATGGTCTTTATGATCCTCTCTACATCTCGAGTGAGACCTTACTTGGCCTTGGTCAAGGATTTAAATTATGGTGCTTTGTGGTTTTGTTGGGAAACTATTGATGAGAATTGGGTCTAAAAATCCCAAGAATTAATAATGATGCTACACATGAAAGCATGGACCAAAGTAAAACCCAACATATGGCTTCATTTCCAGGACCTTAAGTCTTGTTGATATTGATGGAGAAAAAGAAAAATGACTTGGCATACTTCTAAGCAAAAGAATATGAGTTTTCCCTCTGAGAGACGCAAGGACTGGAAGTGGATGGGAAGGAATGGAAAAGGATATATGTTTACTTGGACATACATGAGCTCTTATCCAAATAGTTTCCATTTCTGTTGTAGGAATGGTTCAAGAGACAAGATAAAGTTAGTCCGATTTCATTTCTAGTGGAGCCAATAGTTTGGGATGAAGCCAAGATTGATACCTTAAGGGTTCTAGATAACAAGTGGCATCAAGATATTGATTTTTGGTTTTATATAGTAAAATAAGGATACACTATTGAGTTCATTATAGCATATAGTGATTCTTTCATTGAGGGTGAAATAAAGTTTGAATAAGTTCTAAGGAAGTGAATGCTAGAAGAAATTCAACTTTGGATCAAGATGTTGTTTGTGGAAAGAATAATGATATACATGGAGCTCAATAGAATGGATGAGTAAACCACTTAGCACTTTAGGGGGGAGGAGGGGTTGCAAAGGTGGGGGAAAGATAGCGGAAATATTGATCAATTAAGGAGGATCCAAGAAGTTGTTGAGATGAGGTGAGAACTTGCATGGACCTATAAGATCAGAGGAGAAAAATAGTCAAGAGATAAGGTTAGAACTAGAATTGACCCAGAGCTGATCAAAGAAGGGGAGAAGAGTTAACCAAGGGTGTGCAACGAGGTGTCGATATCAGGAGGAACATTCAAGAAGAATCTCACACAAGGAAGTGGTGTGAGAAAGGATGTTGTGTCGATGTCGAGCATAGTCCACTATATGCCTACAAATATATTTGGAATCGAGGATACCACTAGTGATAGTAGTGGTAGTGATGTCCTAGGTGACAAATACCATACCCTTCGATTTTTGCGATATGCCATAAACTTAAGAGAGAAGAGAGAACACATGTGTGGTTCATGGACAATTTTTTTTAATGCAGTGATAGAATTTGATGAGGATATGTCACATAGATATGCGCTGACAAGAAAATGAATTTTCATGCAGTAGAGTGAGGCTCCAATCAGAAGATGATTGGGCACTCAGTGTAGTGGCATTACACTAAGAAGGAGAGAGGATGGTGTGTGACTAATTCACGTGCTCAGTGGAGAGAGTGATTATGCGAATGGTCGTAGTGCATAATTAAACTGGGAAATGAAGTGCGTAATGGAAATGTGTATATCAACCCTTATTCAGGAGTGCACATTTGTGGTGCGCACTCAGGTCACGAAGAGAGGAAACATATTGTTGGTGCACCAAAAGAAAAGGAATATGGAGGCTCCCCTAGTGGTGGGGGAGATGATTTGATAATATTATAATATGTTCTGATGTGGCTATAAGTATATTCCTCTCTAGATCACCTCAAAAGAAATTTCAAAATAATATGGACTTACTCCCCCTCCCTTTATTCCACATCCCTTGCACATATTTAATCAAGAATAAAAAACAACAAATAGTGAAGATATTGGATTCATACAAAGATATGAAGAAGACATAAGTGACAAAACACGTGAAGAAGAAGATTAAGTCAGCAATACATTACCCCAAGTGATAGTGTTGTGAAAATATCCAGCGCATAACAGTGAGAGAAGAGGAATTAGGACTTGTTTAAAGATGGAAAATCACCTATGTTTGATGTTTCTTAGTAGAACAAGTTTTTGTGTGATGCATAGAGATGCCTTGAAAAATAAAGAGTACGCTAGGACCTAGCTCATGTGCTTGAGGAAATCTAGTGTGCAACTTAAATATTGATAGAAGAAGTACTTAGACAGACCATATTACAATGTGGTCGACAAAAATATTATGAATAACAACACAAAGAGGATTTCCAATGCACGATCCATGCAAAATTCTTGTGTGACCTATGTTGCATGGAGGAAGTCAAATATCAAGTCAATACCTCTTTATACTGAGAAGGGGATGAATCGATATCAAGTACAATTTAAAACATTTTTTAACTTATACTTAAACCATTCAAGTATATCCAATGAGAAATGAACAATAGTATAAGAGTCACACCAATGCACCACAATACGCCATGCAAAATATATGAGAAATAATCAATAGTTATTGTTCAAGGGAAGTAATGACTTCCAAACATAGCTACAACTTCCAAATGTAAAGGGAGGGATAAACCTCCAAGAGGAAGATAAAATCCTCCAATATCAAGAGAGAGTTTAACTCTCCATCCTTGCCCCTTCCTTCCACCCAAGAATATATGAGAGATAATAAAAATTTACATTAAATCATCACCATCAACCAATCATCACATAGAACCTGATAATGCTTCCTGGAACTTCTTCAATTTATGAAATTCTTCAATTCTTAGAGTAATCTGATCCTCTATATAATATTATTCAATGTATTCTCTTAAACTCGTCCAAGTTTCACTTCTTCAATCCTCCCCAAAAAGAATTTCTAGAAAGAATGGTAGATTTTATTCAATTCTAGTTTATTCAGGATACCAAACTTGTATAGACTGCCCCACACTCAATATTTAACATCTGATTCTGAACGTTGCACACAAGAAAATAAATTTTGTAATCTTTGTAATCAAATTTGTCCCACATCATTTGGATTCTCTATGAATAAGTTATGACGGTTTTACCCAGAACACTTGTTTATTGACTATCTTCAGGACTGGTCACAAACCCTATCTTCCACAAAGTGTATCTCCATAATTATAGTGAATCAAGAGATGAAATTTTTACCAGAGGTACCTTGATATGTCTTGTCAATACCATAGTTATTTCACCATATGAATCATTCTAGAAAACAATTTATAGAAAAAATGGTAAGATGACCTAAAAATAACATACCTTAGAACACATCACCAAAAGACTTCATCCTCCCTTGAAATCCAACCTTCTTTACTTCTTATTTCCTCTAAAATTCAACTTGTATCAAGATGAATGTATAATGATGTTTATTTATACCATTTATGTCACATCATTTTAACATTAGGGTCGATCTGACACTTTCTTATATTGTAATTCTTTTCTTTAATTATCTTTAGGGCCTACATGTACTTCCTTCTTCAATTCACTTTGTCATCTTCAAAAATTCATTTCTCCTCAACCATGAGGATCCACAAGACGTTCCACATACCACTAGAAACAAATTGATGTATACTATCCATTGATGGATGTTTTATATGCATGTGCATTGTCCTTCATGTCCAAATACCTTTATCAATCTTGCAGTCCAAAACCCATGACTAGGGTTGACATCAATGACCACAACCAATCTTCCAACAATCTCCCCCTTTGTTATTGATGGAAACACTCATGCTTCCCCTATCATCATGATCCTAATTTCTCTCCCCCTTTGACATCAATGGAAAAGGTTAGGGCTGCTCCCCCTGAGTTTAATGGAAAAATGTAACTCTCTTCTTTGGGGCTACTCCTCCTGAATATGTGGCACTCAATAATACTTCATCCTTATTTTTGGTCTTTGGTACTTTTTCTTCCTTAGAATTCTTTTGCGTGGCTTCTGTCTTCTCTCTCTTCTTCATGTCTAGGATGTATATGTTGTTCGGTCTTCTTGTTGCAGTTGCAACCAATCTTGCTGAGTTATTTTCTTTGATTTTACATTTTCGGGAATCAAATGTAAGAGTGTATCCTTGATCAAACATTTTACTAACACTGAGTAGATTATGATTCAAGTCTTCAACCAATAGAAAATTCTTTGCTTTTAAATTTTTTCTTCCAAGCTCTACTACTCCTTCTCCAAGTATTTTGGCACATGAGTCATCTCCAAATGCAACATTGCCACCCTTTCTCTTCAAGATGATGAATTTATCTTGATCCCCGGTCATGTGTGAAGAACATCCACTGTCTATATACCATTCATCTTCTTCTTTAGATTCTTTAGCAGCCAATGCTATTTGATAGTCTTCATTGTTTGGAATCTCTTTCCTTCGACATACTATGGTTGGCATAGGGACATCTTCATTCATATATCTGCAATCTCATGCTTTGTGACCAAGATAATTACATTTGCAGCATGCAATATTTTTTTCCATCAATGGGGAAAATTAATTATAAATTATGTTGACAAATCCATGATTGTTTCCATATATTCTATTTACACCATTCATGTTTCTTGCATATGTGTTTCTTTCATTGATTCTGCAATTAATTTCCTTATGTCCAAAAATTTTGCAAGTACAACAATGAGCAAGAAAGAAATTTTGATACCTTGGAGTAAGTTGGCTTCTTTGTGATGTAGTCCATCTGGGTTCATGATCTATTCTTCTGTAGTTTCTTTCATATTGATTGAATCTTCTTTGATTCCTGAAGGTAGGAGGTCTTCTTGGATATTCATCTCTTTTGTAATCATTCATTCTTTCTGGTATCTTGGTCCACTTCTCATCAACTATCTGTGTATCTCTTTCTTGAACGTTCTTGTTGGTATTTGCATCTTCTTTGTATGAAGTTTCACCCATGCATCCAAGATGTGTTAAGTCTTTTGGCACTTGAGAGTTTCTTAAGCTATTCCTCAATGAGACAACTTCTTGTTCAATTTTCTCACAATATTCTTCGTTCTTCTTCATTTGGACATTCCTTACTTCTCCTATTCTTGTTTCTTCTTCGAGTAGAGTTTTCAAGGAAATGTTTTCTTCTCTTAGTTTCTCAAAGTCTTCTAACTGTTTCCTCAAGATTACAACTGTCTTTTCACAACTACTCAATTCACTTATTAGTTTTCCTTGCGTGTCTTTGATCTTGCTATTTTCAATCTCAACATGGTTCAATTTTTTAAGATTCTCATTTTCTTGTTGAATAATTTTTTCTTCATGATTTTCTTCTTCTTCATTGGAATTTTATTCTTCAATGTCATTTATTTCAATTCTTGGATGAGGACATTCAAATTAAACATGACCTACTTCTTCATAATTAAAGCAAAAGAACTAACCTCTATTTTCTTCTTTAAAATCTGAGATGTTGTAATTGGCTTCAACTTCTTCTTCTTCTTCTGTGTCTTCCCTTACATAAAGGTCTTATAGCTTGTCCAAAATCTCTTTTGATGATGCACATGATTGTTGGACACACCTACCACACTTAGAGGGAAGGTGAATGAGTGTGGGGCTCTTTTTCCCAAAACTTCCCTCTTGCACAAAAACTCATCAATTAGCATTCAACATTTATTCATTACCCATTATTGTCATTTATAACCAATTAGATGTGAGCACATATCAGAAACATATATCAACAATATATCATCAACAATTCATCACCACAATAAACACAAAGAACACAAGATGTATGTACAATTTTCTTTTATTACGGACTACAATCCTTGGGGTTTATCAGCAAGA
>ML778408.1:911063-938451 GCA_009831015.1 Picea engelmannii
CAAAGCATCTTCCCATGAGGGCTTTCACCATAAGGGGACCACTTTGGAGTTCATCCATTTTTGAACCTTATCAATCATGATAAGACAATAATGAGTCAACTATACGTTTTTCCAACAATGCATCATATACCAATGGAATCACATCAAATCATTTTATCATGTATCAATGACAACTCATTGATCCATCTTCATCTATGCTTTATCATCAAGGAAATTACATATTATATTACATAAATCATCATTCAATCAATCCTTTGACATCAATCAATCACTTGGCATCAATCGATGACATCAATCAATCAAACCATTGGCATCAATGACAACATGATCCAACATGCTTCAGTTTTTTAAGATTCTCATTTTCTTGTTGAATAATTGTTTCTTCATGATTTTCTTCTTCTTCATTGGAATTTTCTTCTTCAATGTCATTTATTTCAATTCTTGGATGAGGACATTCAAATTCAACATGAACTACTCCTTCATAATTAAAGAAAAAGAACTAAACTCTATTTTGTTCTTTGAAATCTAAGATGTTGTAATTTGCTTCAACTTATTTTTCTTCTTCTGTGTCTTCCCTTACATGAAGGTCTTATAGCTTGTCCCAAATCTCTTTTGATGATGCACATGATCCCACCTTGGATTTCACTCAATCTATCAATCCATCCAACTTGGTATATATTGCCAATTTGTTGTTCCTTTTTGCTTCCTTATGAGTTGTAGTCTTTGGTTTCTTCAAAGCATTGTATCCTAAAGAAACTAAGAACCAAACATATTCCCCAAGAGAGTTGAAGTAATTTTCCATTCTATTACTCCAATATTGAAAATTGCTTCCATCAAATGGTGGAATCCCATTTGGAATTTTGTCTTACATTTCTTCTTAGGATGCTTCTTCCAGGGGTTAAATTGTACTGAAGGTAACCCGCTCTGATACCAATTGTTGATACTGAGAGGGGGGTGAATCAATATCAAGTACAATTTAAAACCTTTTTCAACTTATACTTAAACCATTTAAATATATCCAACGATCAATGAACAATAGTATAAGAGTTACACAAATACACCACAATACACCATGCACAATATATGAGAAATAATCAATAGTTATTGTTCAAGGGAAGTAATGACTTCCAAAGGTAGCTATAGCTTCCAAATGTAAAGGGAGGGATAAACCTCCAAGAGGAAGATACAATCCTCCAATATCAAGAGAGATTTGAACTTTCCATCTTTCCCCTTCCTTCCACCAAAGAATATATGAGAGATAATAAAACTTTACATTAAATCATCACCATCAACCAATCATCACATAGAACATGATAATGCTTCCTCAGACTTCCTCAATTTCTGCAATTATTCAATTCTTAGAGTACTATGATCCTATATATAATATTACTCAATGTATTCTATGAAACTCTTCCAAGTTTCACTCCTTGAATCCTCCCCAAAAAGAAGTTATCGAAAGAATGGTAGACTTTATTAAATTTTGGTCTATTCAGGAGATTGAACATGTATAGAATACCCCGTGTTCAATATTTAACATCATATTCTAAAACTCGCACATAGGAAGATACAGTCCGTACCATTTCCAATGAAATTTGTCCCACATCATTTGGATTCTTGATGAAGAAGTTATGACTGTTTTACCCGAAACACCTGTTTATTGACTAGCTTCAAGACTGGTCACAAACCCTATCTTCCACAAAGTGTAGCTCCATAATTATAGCGAATCAAGAGCTAAAATTTTTACCAAAGGTACCTTGATATCTCTTATCAATACTATAGAAATTTCACCATCTGAATCATTCTAGAAAACAAGTTATAGAAAAAATGGTAAGATGACCTCAACATAGCATACCTTAGCACACATCACCAAAAGACTTCATCCTCCCTTGAAATCCGACCTTTTTTACTTCTTATTTCCTATGAAATTAAACTTGTATCAAAATGAATGTATAATGATGTTTATTTATACCATTTATTTCACTTCATTTTAACATTAGGGCCAACCTGACACTTTCTTATTTTGTAATTCTTTTCTTTAATTATCTTCAGGGCCTACATGTAATTCCTTCTTCAATTCACTTTGTCATCTTCAAAAATTCATTTCTCCTCAACCATGAGGATCCACGTGACGTTCCACATACCACCAGAAACAACTTGACGTATACTATCCATTCATGGGTGTTGTATATGCATGTTCATTGTCCTTCATGTCCAAATATCTTTATCAATCTTGCGGCCCAAAACCCATGACTAGGGTTGACATCAATGAAAACAACCAATCTTCCAACAATACCTTCTTACACTGATGTTAGTGCTTGCTTAAATATCCATAAGCTACACAAAAGTTGACCCATATGTTAAATTCTTGCATGAAAGAACAAGTAGAGGAGACAACCATAACAACCCCATTGTAGGAAAGGGATGTCTTCCAGGTCAGAAATAAAAAGTGCATCATCCAAGAGTTTAAGATGATGACATATCTTGGTGGGAATGTTGGTAGAGGAATTGGGTGACTCGTTTTTGGAACTACAGAATGCATGAAAAGGAAGGAAATAAAGTTGGCACACTTTCAGAGATAGGTGCATGAAAAGGAAGGAAGATTGTTCAAATTTGTTATGAATTTTGGGTCCATCAATATCGGCTAAGACCCCTTGCAATTGTATAAATATGTAATGGTTTTTGGATAGATAGGAACTGAATGAAAATATGCAAGAGTGATGGGATCTAATTAGGAAAGAAAGTAAGTATAAAAATTATGCAATGTATGAAAGAATGCAAGAGTCTCTCACACATTATTCCCTTGTCATTCTCTTATCCCTCTATCTCTCTTTTTATCTCTTAACTCTTACATTCTCTCATACATTGCATAATTATTCTACTTACTTTCTTTCGTACTTAGCTCACATCACCCTTTCATATTTTCATTCTTTACCTACATATTTATACAATTACAATGGGTCTTAACCCATATTTATGGACACAAAATGCCTAATGGCTTCGAACAATCTTCCTTCCTTTCCATTCTCTAATCTCTAAAAGTGGACCAAATGTATGTCCTTCCTTTGCATGAACTGTATAGTTCCCAAAACTGGTCCCCAAAATTCTATCCCACCATGCCTACAATAGTCACATGTGGATTTTCCTCAGCCACTTAGTCCTTCTATCTTCCTCCTTTCCACCTTGAAACAAACTTCTAAATTTTTTATGTAACATGCTTGTTTCACTAAGCTTGTAAATTAATCATACTTAGTGATCATTCTTTCACCCAACGAAGCTGGTTGTAGAGATATCCTAATACCTTCTTAGTGTCATAGATATTTTTTTGGATATATTATGTTAGTCTATGTCTTACCTTAACCAACCACTAAGTCTAAATTGTCACCTATATTTGTATTATGCATTTAGGATATTAGTTATATATCCTCAAGTGATGACTAATGATTTAGTTAAGATTGACTAGCCTAGTCATCATGCATTATTTTAGAATCTAGATCAAATCTCTCTATGAGGTGGCATCACCCATTTTACTAAAAATATGTATCATTTGTGTGAATACATTGAGTGTTGGCTAGTATTCATTCTACTTCATGTTGTTGTTCTTGTGTATATTTTATCAATCAATATTATAGCTTCTTGTTTATGTTTTATCAATTGGTATCAGAGGTTCTTTGGTTTATCAATTAGTGTCAGAGATATTCTGGTCTTAAGGGCCTAATAACTTCTCCATGGTGGAAAGATGATCAAAATATAAGAGCCATGGTGAAGAAATGTTGATAATATCAACGCCATGATGAAAATTGTCAAGGAAGTGCAACAATACTGAGTGTAGTTTCATTTTGAGGACTGTATCAAGACCATAATGAGGACTGTATCAAGGAATGTATCAAGGAATTTGTCATCCACTATATTAAGGATAGTAACACAAACAATATCTGTTTTTAGTTTGGATTTATTTTTCAAGGAATGTATTCAAAGAGAGTGATGAACCCATATGGAGGTATGATTCATGACATTTTCCCAAGATAAAGATAATGATATGGTAACTACAATGAACACTTCAATAGATAAATTTTCATATCATGGTATTTATATGAAGGATTTATGTATTTATAATGGATAAATCCCAATTCCTGTGTGAATTGATAATTTTGAATGGATGCATAAATCTAAAATGTCTTTGAGAGAGACGTTCTTTGTTCCTAAAAAGAACAATAATTTGTTCTTTTATGAGTTCTTTGTTGACTATCTCAAAGCATGAATTAGATAAATCATTGAGCATCAAATGGAATATAAACTAGAACATGGTTGTTGAAATGCATGAGAATGATTTAATCTTACATTGATGGAAGCAATACCATCAATCTTCAAGCTATCTCTGTTATCTCTCTCTTTATTTGTATCTAGCACAAAATAGATTTCAACGCTTGCAATTTTTCCAGTAAAGTTTAGAACGAGTGGCCACAACATTCTGCTAGATCTGTTCATAATACATCTCAACACTACAAGGGAAAGAGTATGAATATCTTGCTAGATGTATAATCTTGAGTTTTCCCAAGACCCATAGAATCAATCCCATGAATGTTTTCTCAAGGATCGACCTCAACCTATGTAAATATTTTCTTCAGTGATTTGGATCTTCCATATCTACTATCATTTGCCTTCTAATCGTACCTTGGAAATGAGATATAAACTTTCTCTAGATGTAGATGTAGAATATCTTGTAAATTCCTTTTGCGATATAGGAGAGAATAATGCGAGCAACAAAAGAGGACAAATCATCATTGGAATTGCAGATCAATTTCTGAGGTGATGAAGATGAATTCGACAATTTTGTGATCTGGGTTTTGTGGAGAATGGGGTCTATAATGTGACTCATGAGGTTTTTCTTGAGAAATGTCTTGGTTTAAGATATTTTCAATATTCTCTTAACCAAATTTTACATGATTATTTGTGTTATGAGATCATTAATAGTTTGTATGGAAGATAAAGATCTATTTGTAATCATCTTCATTATCTTCAATAATTTCCTGACTGTAAAGGAATATGGAAATATTTCTTATGTTGAATGAGGCATGATGGAATTGATATATTCATGTAACATGAGGTTTTGTTTCTAGCGTCGTTCCAAGTATTGTTTGAGGGAGCGTTCCAAGAATTGATAAAGTAAAATATTTATTAAATAACCATCAACTTCTTCTATCTATGACACGCCATCGATTGGATAAACTAATACCATGATCGCAACTCCTACAATCACTAACCGCACATCGATTCAGTTATCTCTCTCATGTTCTCATCCACGCAATTGTCCAAGGAGATTTGGAACAGTCCAGAACTGTGTATGTATCATTTTCTACATACAGATCATTCTTGAACCAAGTTGAATTTGGAAGATTAGCAGTTGAAATTAATTGTTGTGCCGATTGGGCATAGATTTGTTCCTCCATGTATGTCCTATTTGTGATCATCTCCAAAATATGAACCGATCTAATATTTATTGTTTTTGTTGCAAACGCAGATCTAAGAAGATCTAAGGCGAATATAGATCTGAAGAAAATAATCATCTCAACAAGATATTTGGATCTCCACGCAGAATGGTGCGATTTCACCCACTTAAATCTCTTTTGCATGTCAAATATTGTTTCATGTCCTCCTTTTTCAAGTCTCTTATGCGTGATTTCAGTGGATATTTTTTCAAATGATATCAAATTATCAAAATCGTTGAAAAACTCATTGTTCATATCGGGATCTATATTGAGGACCAGATGAAGGAACAAATTGAGGACCAAATGAGGACCGAATTGAGAACTAGATGAAGGAACAAATTGAGGACCAAATGAATAACGAGATTGAGGACCGAATGAAGGACCATAAATTGTTTTAACATAAAGATATGTAGGTGAGTAAAGGTAAGATTTTTTTCTCATTGGTAAATGAGATTGAGCATGAGTAAGATATGTTCATTATTTCTTTATGACTTAGAAAAATTTGTAAGTAAGTGACGAACTCAGCTTGTAAGAAACTCATTTTTTTAGAAGACATTTATTTTTTTCTTAAGTCTTTGAGAAAAGAGAAATATTATAAATGGAAAGCCTCGCAAATCATGGTGAAGGATAAAGTACATTGTATCTTTCCCATTGTATGTGGTCTCATAAGAGATATACTTAGAATAAAATAGAATTATTTTGCTCTATATCCTAGATCCGTCCGAAATTGAATAAGGAGATTTTAGGTACACCTTGCATAGTGTGTTGTGGTGAAATTTTCATGGAGGCTTATATTGTTTACATTCTAGTTTTGACATAAACAAACTTACAATTTTAGCATTTAACGCAGCACACACAAGCTCAACCACAATGTTACTCATGCACATGCATTCAAGAAAAAGTAAGGCAAATCAATCATTGAAAAATAATACTAAAGAAATGAACAAGTCAAGCTCATAATCAAAGGAGAACTAGAATCAAAAGCATAGAAAACAAATTCATATTTCAAGAGTAATTCAACTTTAGAATCAAGATTAATTGTAACTTGCAAATATTATTTTTTGTAAGTAATGAATCTCAGCTACAAGTTTTTTTGTAAGTGTCTAATCAAATCAAGTTGAATTGTAATTTTCAGCTGAATTCTCAGTTGAGCGTGAGACCCAAGAGTCTATTGTCATCTTGAATTGAAATTTGATATGGTTGAGTGTTGAAACTCAAATCATTGTAAACATCAAATTTTTAGGTGCATTTTCGGTAGCATTCGACACCCTCAACTTCTTGGAAGACAACATGAAAGTTCAACCACACGAGTAAAAGAAAGCATGAAACAAAATCAAGAGAGCGTGAAGTTCAAGAGAGCAATTCAAGTGAGCAAGTTGCACATAAGCCTTCTTCTGTCAAGTCAAATTGTAATTAAGATCTACCTGCACAAGGAGACCTCATTTAGTGTTTTTGAAATTGCTCAAAATCTAGAATTATTAGGGTTACTGAACACTCTAATAAACACCACTGATGACAACACTCATCAACACAGTGAGATTGAACAAAAAAACTCTTCAATTAGTGCTAACTTGTTTTCAAGTGACACAAGCTAAAATTAGACTTCTTCAATCTCTATCCCAACTATTGAATGATCAGTTAATAGATCTCAAAAATTAACAACGAGTGAAGTGTTATGAACTAGTTTTTGTTCAGCAAAACCCTCTCTATGATGATAATGATGGTGATTTTTTTTATCAAACGAGAAAATGAGTAACACAAATCCAGATGCGAAGCTATTCTTGAACCTACTTTTCAAGAGTTTTATTTTGAGATTAGTGAAGAAAACCTTTCAAGGCTACAACAACATGCAATAAATACACTTCCATGGATTTCAAAGAAATAGGTTCATAATACTCTTTCCAAGCCCATCATCAGACCTTAGGAACAAATAATTTACAACAATAATAGAAAAGGACTTGTATATGACAAGGAAGTTAGCTTTCATATTCTCGATTATTCTAGACCAATCAAGTTCCAAAGTGCTGGATTCCTTCAAGAAGATTCACTTTCACCTTTTTCAAGTTCATCATTATAATGGGAAATGCCAACATTGTAATTGAGATGGTCACATGGAGAATGAGTGTTTTGATCTCTATCCTTGCCATCATTGTGGCAAGCATAACCATTCTTCAGAGAGTTGTTCAACAATGAAGAAACCTGTAAGATTGAAGATTCACTATGAGTGGATTGATCCTTGGGAGTGGTCATCAACAACCAATCGATTATACAAGTCTTAACAAAGAATTAAATATAGAGTACAATCGATTATCTTTATTTTTATAATACAAAAATTTATTTGAGGTGTTTCGTACAACTAATCATGCACCCCCTACAAAATTTTAATAAGGTAGAAAACATTACACGCAATTTATCATAACTCCAAATCCCATTTACATCATTTTGTTATCAACTAGGGCACACATAACCACTTATACCATTTAAGGGAAGCTTCACACAAAGTGAATGACATAAATATGCATATCTTCAAACAAAATTGTACACAACATGAATCACATAACTGTGAGTCCAATAGAATGGGCATGTACACCTCACTTCACTATAACACCCGATAGTGATCTCCTCCACTACACACAGCAATGGATAACAATTCCTCCTCAGTATCTATGTTGGTCGTGGCTCAATTATTCTTATGGGTATCACCTTTTTCAATTTCACGATTTTCTTCTCTTTATAATAGCCACATTAATCAAAGTATGTCACACGGTGACAGTAATGGAAAGGACTTACAACCAACAATTAAACTATGCAAAGAATAGAAAAGGAAAAAATGGCGGTGTCTTTTCATTGATGGAAGGAATCAATGATACACATGTCTTGACCTTTGATTGGTCGACTGCTCGCTCTTTAAACTTAGGTTTTCTTCCTGCCAAGTCAATTTCACTTTCTCAGCAGCGACTTGTTAACACAACTATTTCCACATGAAAAAACCACAGTGCAAGGATCTCTTCTTATCTACACAGTCGACTCTCAACAGTAACAACACATTGGATTATTCACAAGATCAATGATCAACAATCACACCCCTTTCTTCCTTCGACTATCTTAACAATCTTACACCAACAACGAACACAACACATGTGGTTACTGCATTAAAAACGGATGCTTGAGGCAATCCAACCGTACAATTAAATGCTACAAGCTCTCATTTGATTGAATTAAGAGCTTCTAAATTTCCCATTAATCATTTAAAATGGAAAATATCACTACCATCGTGAAATATTGACAGAATTCAAACGATATCATTATTCAAAGAGGAAACAAAGTATTTAAACCACAGAAGGAAAGTATGGCACATCAAAGTCTCTGTTAGATGCTACGAGCCTCTTCTTTGTTGGCATTCTGTATGTGCAATGCCTTAAAACTACGCAGAAATTTTTTCGTTTTACATGAGCATAGGGAACACCCCACCTGATTTCAGCGTCATTTGGACTGCATATACTTGGAATTGCTCGTGCCTCTTACAAAGAAAATAGTTTCATCACAAAACGAACTATGACAACAGTTCCTTTCTATAGTTGGAAGTTTCCTCCATCTTAGTTCCCAAGCAACTCTTTGTGCACTGATTAGATAATGGACAACCAATATACCAAAAAAAAAAAAAAAAAAAACCACTTTACTCTCTTACACAATTTTTGGCACTCTCATGAGGGAGTTATGCCAAGTTTTGCTATGATACCATAATCAAATGGGAGAGTAGATTAAAACACATAAATAAATTACTGAATAAATCAATATATTTGGATTCTATTATATAGAGTACATAGATTGTTATGAGATCTAACTTATTCCAAAGATAAATGGAGAGGTTGAGAGAATATCTCAACCAGACACCAAACTAAGACCTCATAAATCCAACTCTCAAACAACCTCCTAAGAATAGGATCACACAACTCACTAGAGATCAAATCTACTTCTCAATACATTATCAAATATATTAGATAAGTAGGAATTATATATTCCAAAAGATATAAAGAGAGTTCAAATGCCATGGAATTCGTCCATGTTAAAGAAAAAGATAAATCTACAACCCAAAAACTATACATGAAAAGGAAACTATTGGATCCTATGTGTATAAAATATCACACAATGTATCTTATATATAACAATGGAAGAGACTTAATGTTTAAGAAAGCATAATTGTCACAATTGCCTAGATAAAAATATCTGCATGAGCTTAAACTAATACTTGTTGGTTGCATATAAAATAAGACTAATTTTATCAACCTAAAAACAAATTATTTTCCATGTTAATAGTTATTCTTAAAGCCTCTCAAAACAAAATAATACTAGTTGGTTGCATATGAAATAACACTAACTTTATCAATGTAAAACCAAAATATTTTCCTTATAGTTATTCTTAAGACCTCTCAAAACAAAACTAAGTTTTCCAACATCTATTAATTTTTTTTCAACACAATAGTTCCCACTGCTATTGTTCTTGTTTAGCTATGCCTCAATTCAACATATATATTTCCATAGGTAAACTAAGATACATAACACAATACTTTTCTTCATAAGTATATTAAAATATTCTTCACCATTTTATTATCAAGTCATATATCATATTTAATTGTGACAAATTGGAGGTAGTTTCTTCTTAGAAGATCCTTGGTCTTAAATTGAATTGTATTTACAATTGAACTCTTGTGTGGAGGAACAGGTTATACGATATAGGAATACCCTCTATTTCATGAAAAATAAATGAAAAATATTCAACTACAAGGTTTGAAATTGAGGAAGCTACTCTTCAAGAAATATTGGAATAAAGTTGAAAGAGTTAAAAACATGTTCTTAATAGAGGTGGAGTCCAAATACATATCCCTTATTCTATGATACTGGAAAAAATTAGTATATTATATTTAACAACATGAGAATTATGAAAATTTATTACATATATTATCAAAATAATGTATATAGGCACAATGCAAGAAAAAATTACATCTCAATATTTTCAAGATTTAAACAAACATGTACATAAAAAAACACATAATTGAACAAAATATGTTAGATGTGCCATTGGTCATTCAACAAAAAAAAATATTAAACATGTTGTGCCAATCACCTAGTAAAAAAATGAGGTTATAGTAAAATTGATATCATCAATACGGTTATTTATACAAAGATACAATACCCCAAAAGGAAATGTGTATACATAAAATAACATTTTTTTTGTCATTTCCAACTCACTTTTCATTCTAGTAGTGAAAATAAGGAGATGAAAACATATAAATAAGGAAGAAACTCTAATCTTACTTTGCAAACAAGGAGAAATTGGGGAGAATGAACACATAATGACACATTGTGCAGTGTATGGAGAACTAACATACAAGAACTCAATTCACCATGCAAAATAAAGTATCTTAAAGAACGTGTTGACAAAGAACTAACATACAAGAACTCAATTCACCATGCAAAATTGAGTATCTTAAAGAACGTGTTGACAAAGAACCTATCTAGATACATTAAGAATGTTTTAAAACACCACAAAAAAATTAAGTATATTGCAATTTGAGTATCCTTCAAACAAAGGAAATCAAAGCAATAAACATAATTGTTTGAAATTTTGAATCTTTTAAATTCTACAAAGTCATTTCTTTTATATAATAATTTTTAAATTTTTTTATAATATTGAAAAAAACTTTAAACCCCACAATATAATTAAATAATGATAATGTAATGCAAGATTTAAATTCTAAAAAATAACCAATAAATATTAAATATACATTTCACTACAAAACAACAAATAAATAGTAGTGATAAATTACTAATACTTAAGTTTCAATATAAACAAAATAACCAATAAATTAAAATATGCATTGAAAAAAACAAACAAATAATGATATTACTAATAACAAATAAATAGTAGTGATAAATTACTATACTTAAGTTTCAATATAAACAAAATAACCAATAAATTAAAATATGCATTGCAAAAAAAACAAACAAATAATGATATTACTAATAAATACAAAGAAACAAACAAATAATGATATTACTAAGAAATAATGGTAATACATAACTTTCAATATAAACAAAATAATCAATAAATACAAAATATGCATTCCAAATATGTATTCGAGTACAAGGAAACGAACAAATAATGATACTACTAACAAATAATGGTAAAGTTTCAGATCATTTTAAATTTCTTTTGACTTATCAAATACCACACTGTGCAGTTTTGACATAACAACCGAAAGACAATTTTCACATAGAAAATAGGTAGAAGTTGTTAGAAATTAATTAAAGAACCAGAGAAATAGGTGATAGAGCTAAGCGCAGTAAATGCATGATTGACTGCACTAACTCTAGTAAGTTCTTGGAAGAACCAAAAACATTTGGAAGAAGTAATTCCAACCATTGATCTTGAAAATAATCAACGATAGAGTTCATCCCACCACTGTATAAATACTCATGCATGTAATTCAATAGACAAGTTGATTGTGTGATGTTCATCATGTCTCTGTTGTCTGTGTGTAATTCAATAGACAAGTTGATTGTGTGATGTTCATCATGTCTCTGTTGTCTGTGTGAGTTCTTTGATATGGTATCAGAGCCAAGAGAGCGTCAGGGAAGTGTGAGAGAGAGATGGCATGAGTGTTGTGAAAATAGTGAGGCCTGAGAGCCATGAGCACTGTGAGGTGTGAAAGGGAGATGTGAGTGCTGGTTTGTAAGAGAGCTGTGAGTTTTTCTGATTTGGTATGTGATTTGTGACTACTGTGATAGCCGAGTCTTTGCATGCAGGAGATTATTTTCTACTCCCTATCTGTTGTAAACATGAAGGAGGTTCATTGTCAACCTGCGTGGAGATTAATTGCTTCCCCCTTCCCGCTGTGAAGTGAAGGAGGTTCAAAGGCTTCTTGAGAGGGTTGTCAATCTGTGTGGAGGATATTATTTGTTGCTGTGAGGGAGAGTCGTGGACACTTGGGGCATATTGGAGTCAAGGAATTCAATTTTTTTTTGGAAAAGGTCGTGAAGGTATAGATATTTTCCTTTGGCTCGTAAATTTCAGTAAAAGGGAATTTTTTACATATTTTCCTTCGGCTAGTAAATTTGAGTAAAAGGAAATTTTTTTGTCCTTTTATGGGTGAATGTTGGATGATTTGATGAGAGAAGTTTTTTAATGCTTGAATGTTGGATGATTTGGTGAAAGAGGTTTTTGTATTTTGTAAAGACTAACATAAATCATAACTTAAAGATAATAATGTGGAAAGGTCTCATGGTGTGAAAAAAAAAATATATACTTGAACTAAGGTGAAATGTTGGTGTGTGATAAGGTAATGATAAGGTTTTTATTGGTAATATGATTATATGTTTTTCATGGTGTATGGATTATGAAAAATATCACATTATAAGGATTATGAGAAAGATCACATTATAGAGAGGTGATGTTATATCTTGTGATTTGGGTTATCTAGAATTTGGAGCATTGATTATTACAAAGTTTTTTTGGGGTTCTAGAGTATTGGTTATTATTAGCCATTTTAGTGCTTAAAAAATGGAAAATATCATGGCAGATTCATATATAAATGAATCAAAAAAGTTAGATGGAGAAAATTATGTCAATTGGAAGTTTAAGTTGTAGACGTTGATGGAAGGATACAATGTTTGGTTGATCGCATGTGGAGACAAAGCAAAACCAGTAGCCCCAACAGCCTCAGTTCAGGATTGGGAGTGATGATAGACTAAAGCGAAGGTGCTCTTGAGGATGCATGTCAAGGACAATATCATCCAACACATTAGGGAATGAAAAAAATCCCATGAAACTTGGGAGACACTTAAAGGTTTGTATGAGACAACGAACAAAAACCGTGTATTGTTTTTGAAGAGTAACCTTCTTTTAATTAAGATGGAGGAGAATGAAAATATTTGTAACTTTCTTTCTAGAATAAAAGAGTTGAAAGACAAGCTAGGAGATATTGGTAAAAATATTTCTTGCACTGACCTGTCACTATCACATTAAATGGAATGTTAGATGAATACCAAATATCACTATCACATTAAATGGAATGTTATATGAATATCAAATGTTTATTACTCGTCTTGCAGCTAGGGAAAAGGCCCCTACTTTTGATGAATTGACATGAATTCTTCTGCAAGAGGAGGAGCGCAGAAATAATCTCAATAGAAGATTTCACAATTCAGATCTCGCATTGGTGGTGAAAGGGAAACAACCCTACAAAGGAAATCCATGGAGGATAAATAAAGAAGGCAAGCCACTTGCAAAACCATATAATGACATCGCACCACCAATCACAAACACAAATGTGAAGAAGAATGAATGATGCTTTTATTGTGGTGAGTTTGGACATTATGCTAAAGATTGTCGGAGGAGGAAGTTTAATGAGTCAAAATATATCAAACATTCAAGAAATTTTGTTGATAAAGGTGCGAGAGTATGTGATGATTTCAAAAATCTCAAGTTGTTTGTTTATGATGTTGCTTTATTAATAGACATTGATGATGCTAATGCCTAGTTTATTGATTCTGGTGCTTGTTGACCTGTCACTGTCACATTAAATGAAATGTTAGATGAATATCAAATGTTTATTACTCRTCTTGCAGCTAGGGAAAAGGCCCCTACTTTTGATGAATTGACATGAATTCTTCTGCAAGAGGAGGAGYGCAGAAATAATCTCAATAGAAGATTTCACAATTCAGATCTCGCATTGGTGGTGAAAGGGAAACAACCCTACAAAGGAAATCCATGGAGGAGAAATAAAGAAGGCAAGCCACTTGCAAAACCATATAATGACATCGGACCACCAAGCACAAACACAAATGTGAAGAAGAATGAAAGATGCTTTTATTGTGGTGAGTTTGGACATTATGCTAAATATTGTCAGAGGAGGAAGTTTAATGAGTCCAAATATATCAAACATTCAGGAAATTTTGTTGATTAAGGTGCGAGAGTATGTGATGATTTCAAGAATCTCAAGTTGTTTGTTTATGATGTTGCTTTATCAATAGACATTGATGATGCTAATGCCTAGTTTATTGATTCTGGTGCTTGTTGACCTCTCACTGTCACATTAAATGGAATGTTAGATGAATATCAAATGTTTATTACTCGTCTTGCAGCTAGGGAAAAGGCCCCTACTTTTGATGAATTGACATGAATTCTTTTGCAAGAGGAGGAGTGCAGAAATAATCTCAATAGCAGATTTCACAATTCAGATCTCGCATTGGTGGTGAAAGGGAAACAACCCTACAAAGGAAATCCATGGAGGAGAAATAAAGAAAGCAAGCCACTTGCAAAACCATATAATGACATGGCACCACCAAGCACAAACACAAATGTGAAGAAGAATGAATGAGGCTTTTACTGTGGTGAGTTTGGACATTATGCTAAAGATTGTTGGAGGAGGAAGTTTAATGAGTCCAAATATATCAAACATTCAGGAAAGTTTGTTGATAAAGGTGCCAGAGTATGTGATGATTTCAAAAATCTCAAGTTGGTTGTTTATGATGTTGCTTTATCAATAGACATTGATGATGCTAATGCCTAGTTTATTGATTCTGGTGCTTTAATTCATATGTTATGTAATAGGAATTGGTTTGATACATATGAGTCAAACATTAATGATGTTCATAAGAGTTGTCTACGAGATGATAGGTAAAATGAAATTAAAGGGTATGGATATGTATGTATGACTTTACCTACTGGTGAAGTGAAACAAATCCATAATGTAATGTATGTGCTAGGCATAAAGAAGAATTTAATCTCACCATTGCAGATCAAGATCTAAAATTTTAATTTGTTAAGTCACAATGTGTGGTGAAGGACATACATGATCACTACAAAATCATTGCAAGAGGATCTAGATTTGGAGGACTATATAAGATTCATGTTATAAGGAGGGATCATCAAGGGTTGATATCCACAACTATGTCAATGGAAGAGTTATGGCCTAAAAGGTATGGACACCTAAACCATAATGGTCATATGATGCTTTAGAAGAAATAAATGGTAGAAGGTCTTCCAATGTTTAAAAGTGAATATGTTGAATGTGAATGATGTGCATTAGGAAAACAACATAGAAAATAGTTTTCTATGCAAATAGATAAAAGAAAGCGAGAAATTCTTGAACTAGTGCATATTGATATTTGTGGATCCATGGAAACTAGATCTCTTGGAGGAGCATATATTTCCTTATCTTTATTGATGATAGAACTAGATACACTTGGGTCTACTTCATGAGAAAGAAAAGTGATGTCTTTGAATGTTTTAAGTAATTCAATAATATGGTTGAAAAGAAAACAAGAAAGAGCATCAAGATTCTCAGGTCAGATCAAGGAGGGGAGTATACATCAGGGGAATTCATTAGGTATTACATAAATAATGTGATTCAACAACAGTTTATAGTGCCACATACTCCTCAGCAAAATGGAGTAGCAGAAAGGAAAAATAGAACTTTGGTTGAATGTGCTCCCAGTATGATAAAAGGTAAAAATCTTTCTAATGGTTTTTGGGCTGAAGCAATTAGTATTGTTGTATATCTAGAGAATAGGAGTCCTACAAAAATTTTAGAGTGAAAAACAACTTTTAAAGTTTTTTATTGATATAAACCAAAAGTGAGTGACTTGAGAATATTTGGGAGTAAAGCATTTGCTCACATTCCAAAAGAAGATAGAAGAAAACTTGATGCAAAGGCAATCAAATGCATATTTATTGGTTATTGTACAAAATATAAAGCCTATATGATGTTTTATCCTAACAATCATAAGGTGTTTGCAAGTAGAGATGTGTTGTTTCATGAAAATGCAGATGAAGTACAAAAATAATATGATTATGATGTATGGAATCTACCTAAAGAAAATGAGGAAAATGCTAAAGAAGAAGACAAAGAAGTCCAAGGAGAAGCTCAAAGCATTGTAGATTCTACAAGTAGCCAGAGCACACCTAGAAGGGGTGAAGGAACTCTACAAATAAGTGAATAACTAAGGAGTACAACAAGACAATCTAAGATCCCGATCACGTATAGAGACTATGCCTTAATAACTGAAGCTATGAATGTGGTAGAACTTTAAAATTATGAGCAAGCTAAAGACCAAAAATAATGGATGGATGCCATGAAGGAAGAATATGACTCTATAATTAAAAATGAAACATGGGAATTGACAAAATTACCTCAAACAAAACCCCCATAGGATCAAAATGGTTGTTCAAATATAAATTTATTGTTGATGGTAGTATAGAAAAATACAAAGCTAGATTGGTTACCAAAGCTTATTCACAAAAAGAAGGGATAGATTATGAAGACACTTTTTCTCCTATAGAAAAAATGAATACTGTTAGATTAATGATTGTATTGGTTACCAAGTACAATTTGAAGTTGCCTCACTTAGATGTCAAGTAGCATTTTTGAATGGAAAATTAACAAAAGATGTTTGTCTTGTTCAGCCAGAGGGGTTTGTAAATAAAGGAAAAGAACATCTTGTATGCAAGTTGAATAAAACTTTATATAGACTTAAACAAACACCTAGATCTTGGTATGAGAAAATTGATACATTTTTCTTTCAACTAGGTTTTATAAAAAGTAAAAGTGATCCAAACATGTATCTCAAGAAAGATAAAAATGGTCAAGTTGCTTTGATTTCTCTATATGTGGATGGTCTTATAATAACCTGGGATGATTGAAGAGATCAAAATAAATTTGTCACAACAGTTTCAAATGAAGGATCTTGGACATTTACATTATTGTTTATGTCTTGAGGTATGGATAGAAAATGGTAAGACCTTAATCACATAAAACAAATATACAAAGGAGGTACTCATGAGGTTTAATATGAACACATGTAAGCCAATAACTACTCCATTAGAACAAAATGTTAAGCTCAAAAATAATGATGACTCAAAAGAACTAGATGGTACTTTGTATCGAAAATTGGCGGAAAGTCTAAATTATCTCACCACAACTAGGCCAGATATTGCATATTCGGTTAGCATTCTTATCCAATTTATGGCTAAGCCTCATGAGAATCATTGGAAAGCTACAAAAATAGTCCTCTCATATTCGAAAGGGACTATTGATTTTTGTATTGAGTATACTAATGATTTTGATGTTGAGTTGACAGGTTTCTCAAACTCTAATTGGGCAGGATAAGATGACATGAAGTATACTACAAGCTATGCATTGAGTATTGGATACGGGAGCAGTAAGAAACAACCAATTTTTCTCTGTCATCCACTGAAGCAATACTTGAAGATGTTGGAGAAAAGAAAAAAGTACTAGCAATCATCCAATGTGACAACCAAAGTTCCATCAAACTCGCAAACAACCCAGTGTATCATGCTAGGTCAAAGCATATTGAGACACACTATCATTTTGTGAGATAAAAAATAGAGTCAAATGAAATTGATGTATTGTATTGCAACACAAATGACAATGCTCCAGATATATTTACAAAGTCTCTTGGAAAGGCTAAGTTTGTAATATGTAGAGATAAGATAGGTGTTGTAAAGGTTGTTTCATTAAGGGGCATTGTTGTGACTTCAGATATTTCCGTAAAAGAAAAACTAAAAACTAGACTCCCTCAAATTCCTAGAAAAACTAAAAACTAGAAATGTCTCGAAGAAGTAACTCCAACCATTGATCTTGAAACTAATCAATGATGTAGTTCATTCCACCACTGTATATATACCCATGTGTGTAATGCAATAGACAAATTGATTGTGTGATGTTCTTCATGTGATAGAAGCTTTAACCTGTAATCAAGCCTACATATATTATAATGCTAATGAATGTGCCTTTTAAAATTTTCTGCCCACTAAGATGACCTCCTGCATTATAAGTTGTTTCAATTATTCCCAAATTCAAATTGCATATAGTTTAGGACCTGCAAAATCGGAAAAATTGGACAATATGAAAAAAATTATAATACAAAAAATTGACAATATGGTAAAATTTATAATTATTCTTTTTTTTTTTTTTTACAATATGCAAAATAAATATAATCTAAAAACATTGACAATATGAAAAAAAAAATTAATAATAATATGGAGAGGTTAAATTATATACACCACGAACTTGAAATTCATTTTGTTTACCTTGCTCTTCTGATGGTGGTCCTCCGTGAGCTCCTACCATTTGAATACCACCCTGGCTCTGGTACTGGTTCCAGTCGTGAGTATTCTCAAATACAAATTCATTCTGTGGCTCAATTCCTTGGTTGATCACAGGATTCATTGAAGGGTCAATCAAAACTTAATTAATGGAAGGTTGATGAAAGTATTCGTTCCCAAGATTCTGCCGGATAGTGTCTCCAGAGACAATACTGTTTTTGTAAACTCCTAACTCAACTGGCATTCCTGCCAGGTATGGAGGTTGTGATCGTTTCCTACGATGATCTAGGGCTCCTCCTGGATGCTGGAAAGTGGATGTCTGAAATTCTTCAGCTAAAAACTGAGCAGGGATGTTCATTGGGGATGATAAGGTGGGAGGAATTTCCTTCTTTCATGGGGCGATACTGGACTGCTCCAGTAACAATTGTATAGTAGTCGGCTGCTCCAGTAACAACGCTATAGATTTTGAGCTATCTTCCGAACCCAATAATTTCTTTAGCTCTAACATAGTCTTCATCGCCATTGATATAAGCGAATCTAGGGTCTGTCCACCCTTCTCAATATTAACAAAATGGAGAGCAGTAATTGCAACACATTCACACACAATAATAATTTTTATTACTTTAAAGCTCAATTACAACACATATATATGGATTCAGATCCAACCGATTCCATACTTGGAGGGAGTGGTTGAGAGAATATCTCAACAACTCCAACAAACCAAAACCAACTCCAAATTAATCATTAATTCTAACACCCTCCCTTTATGATTACATTACAAATAAACCATATATTACAACATTGATCTCTGCCTGATTTGGTCTTCATCAGCACTTTCGCCCACTCTGAAATCTCTCAGTTTACTCTCTTTCTTCTCCACAACTTCGAGCTTCCCTCTTGATTCATTTAAGATAAAAAGCGCTTCTAACCATCTTTAATGAATTTGTAGGATCAAAAATTCTTGACACCCCTGATGAAGAGTCTAGATACTAAACCACCCTATTGAAATACTTCCATTGTGAAATAACCCCGAAGAATAGATTTCAACAGTTTTGTAGAAAAGTACTCTAGTTACGAAATGTATTCAACAATCAATCCTCCAAAATGACCTTCTACACACACATACACAAAACAACTGATATGTAGCTTTGAAAATGGAAATTGACCATTCCTCTCTCAAAGTTCAACCAACGATTTCTATTCCTTTAAGCACAGATGATGATGGCTCCTTCATGTCTACAACTGGTTCTTTACGGTGGCAACAACTATCCTGGCTTCTTTTTATGCACAGATCAACCGATGGCGGCAATCAAAGAAATGCAATTCCTTCACATATGACGTCTCTTCTTCGAGTGATCCTCCTTCAAAAATCAATGGAAATGCGAAATGTTCTGACAGAACAATGTCACTAATCAAATCAGTGATGAGAAACAATACTCTCAAGTCTGCGATCAATAGAGTGTGCCCTTCTCAAACCCTTTTGATTGGCCGTGAACTGATGCGGCCTTCTCCACGCAAATGCGACCAGATACAACCTCCTTCATGCAATGCTTTGAAGGAGGTTGTATCTGGTCGCATTTGCGTGGAGAAGGCCTTCATGCAATGCTTTGAATACAGATCCCTGGAGAGGTAGATGGATGGCTTCTACAACAGTTTTCCTTCACTGTAATTTGCAYAATATGCCTTTGCAAACTACACAACAAATCTAAGATCTCTGCACAATGGTTGATGTTTTCTAATGAATGATCTGTTGCGATCTCACCTCCTAAATCACACAGAAAATTAATAAAACACATAGTTACAAACTATCTAATCCTACAGTGGATAAATTCACATCTCTATGATTCTCCTTGGCCCTCGAGTGAGGAAGCTAGGCCAAGACCTGCTCTGATACCTTATTAACAAAATGGAGAGCAGTCATTGCAACACATTCACACACAATAATAATTTTTATTACTTTGAATCTCAATTACAACACATATATATAGTTGGATTCAAATCCAACCGATTTCATACTTGGAGGGAGTGGTTGAGAGAATATCTCAACAACTCCAACAAACCAAAACCAACTCCAAATTAATCATTAATTCTAACACTCAAAGCCCAGCTCTTCTGTCAGCTCTATCAATCTCTTCGTTTGAGATGGTAATATCCAATCCACCCGAGCCCCCCATAGATCTCAAGTCCAAACTTTTACTAAGGTAATCTAACGGTTGTCTACATTTATTTGGCACGTGCAATCTCCAACCCTCTCTCCTAAGCTCAAGTGGTTGCAGATCGCTTGGACATCCCTGCTGTGACTTGGTAGTCCACTTCGTCGCTTTTCCACATAGATGTTCAGAGCTTCTCATTGTTCGGCATTTTTTCTTCGCCATCAATAACGCAGTCGAGGAACTAGAATGTAACTCCACAATACTGCTATGTAAGTCTTAGTAGAGGATACCCTAGAACTCCAAAAGTGCATAAACATCCTCGATTCTTAATTCACTCGAGCAATATCCTCCCAACATAAATACTACCTCAAGAACGCGCGTAAGGTCGATGTCAAATTCTCAAATAAAATTTAAATCCATTTAAAATGATAATTTATAGGTATTTAAATTGATAATGCATAACACTACTTCTATGGGGTTTTTAAATTAATATTTCTCTGCATACTAGTTCTATGAGGATGAGGTTCTGAAGCCATTTTGAAATTATATCTCTATTGTTTTGAACAAGAATAATACTCTCTCTTTTTTCTTTTTTTTTCTAAGATTATATATCATATATTTAGGGTTTTCAAGGGCAATAAGACATTTTTTTTTTTAAGGAGATATTTTATTTCTAAGATTACATATCTAGGGTTTTGAATGAGAATAATACTTTTGTGTTTGTTTTTTTATTGTTTAGGAAATATTTTATTTCTAAGATTATATATCTAGGGTTTTGAACAAGAATAATATGTGTAGTTTTTACCTTTTTAAGAAGAATAATATCTATAGTTTATATGGACTTCTCTGTGTCATAAATTATTTTTGGCTTCTTCAAAGGGTTAAGCATTTGGACATCTGAAATGAGGTGAATCACTTTTTACTTTGATTCAATTTTAATTTTAAGTAAAGAGATTTTAATATATTTTATTTATTTATTCATTTTAAGTTTGAGAAGTAAAAGTTGATTTGAGAGATAAAGTCAATCCATAATAATAATTGTTATATTTTTTTTTCTCTTCTTTTCAAGATGAGTACGTCCCCCAAAATCACCATATCCCTAGAGATCCTTTACGATTATGGAATCAGTAGAAAAAAAAAAAAAAAAGACAGATGCCAAAATCCAAATAGAGTTAGAAACATTAGAAAAAATGAGTGAAAAAAGAGATGTAAAACTCCAAACAGAGCTAGAGGCAATGATTGATAAAAAAATTAAAGATATCATTCAAACTCAAATAGATACCATTCAAACTCAAATAGAGGATAGATTCTTAGGGTTCAATGGTGAATTGCAAATAATGAAGGATATAATTCAAAAAATGGAAAAACGTAAACAATCAACCCAACAAGGAGGAGTTGAAGAAAATCACAACCTGAGAGATAGGATTAAAGAGCTAGAAGAAAAACTAACCAACAATTTGACCCTGAGTAATATGAGAAACAAATTGGATATCAAACCCATGAAAGAGGAAATTAATAAGCTAATCGAGTTGGACCATGAGCATAACAAAAGAGCCTTGGACCTCATTTTTTTGGTATAAAAGAACAACAAGAGGAGGATACACTAGCAATAGTAAAAGAAGAATTAAAAAATAAATCACAAATTGATACAACTTACCTCATAAAAGAAAATAGGCTAGAAAAAATAATTGGTCACAAAGATAGGTTGATCCATGTCAAAGTAAGTTGTAATGACCATAAATATAGCATACTTAGTAAATCTCCAAGTATAAAAGGGCCAAGAATATTTATAAATGAAGATCTCATTCCCGAAGACCAAGATGAACTAAGGAAGGAAGTTCAAAAAGTAAAAGAAGCTAGGAAAGAAGGAAAATGAGCAATAATTAGAAATCGAAAAACTATTGTTAGGGATAGAGACAAAAAGGATAATAATAAATAGGAATTTGAGACACTTGGATCATTTTTTGGAATTGTCGTGGCTTTCCATGGCACAAACGTCCTATGATAAGTTGGATCATGAGTGATATTGATATTATGTGTCTAGATGAAACTTGGGAGCATGAGGAGTCTAAGGTCCCTAACATGGAAGGATTTGTCTTTTGGTTGCCATGGAACAAAAAATCCCACTGTAGAGGGATAGGAGGCATAGCTTGTTATATTAGAAAAAACAGTTATCCTCACATTCAACTTCATAATATTGACCCTCTTAATTAATACATTTGGATAGAAATTCCAAACATCAATGCTAAGAAGATGTATATAGCAAATTGTTATTTTGCACCTATTAATTCTAATTTTTATAACAAAAATAACCTAGATAAAAATTGTCCCTATAATAATTTAGAACAAGATATTTATAATTTTAAAAGTGAAGTTAGTATCCTCCTTCTAGGAGACTTTAATGTTAGGACTACAACTAAACAAGCTACTTTTGATAATGATAATTTGTTTGGTATTGAGTTGGTCAAGCTCTACAACTCTCAAGACCTAATAATTTGTAATAGATTAATGAAGTGGCCAAACTCCAACCAAATGACATGTATTCATGGGCTAGGTACCAGTGTTGTAGATTATGTGACATCTGATATCCCCATTTTCAACCAAATAACAACTTGTCTCATCATAAACCTTTAACCCTGACTCTAAAATTCTCCATGCATAGGAGCACCATTGATAAGAATTCTGATAATCAAAGGAATTTGTGCTTTGACAAAAGTAAAGTTGACATTTTCTTAAAGGATTTAAATAGTAAATTAAACCTCCTAACTTATAAGGACAACATTGAAGAANTCTATCATAATTTTACAACTACCATTTCCACTTCTATTAACAAGTTCTCTTTCGAGGTGTCCCATAAAAGGAATAATAGAACAACCAACCCTTGGTATGATAAAGAATGTAAAATTCCTAGGAAGTCCATTAGGGATGCTTCTAATCAGCCCTTAAAAATTGATAAGATCAATACATACAAAGCCCTAATTAAAAAGAAAAAATGATACTATATCAATAAAACGCAAGAGAAACTTTGAAAACTATACAAGTTGGATCCTAAGAAGTTCTAGAGCCAAATTCTACAATGCAATAGTAAAGAAAATAATAGGATTCTCTTAATGGACTGGAATTCCTACCTTAAAAATCTCTACGAGTTCCCTAATGCCATGGACACCATTCCTATTGTCCCTACAAGGGAAGAAGTTTTTTCTTTAGATGACATATAATTCGAGGTTAAGAGGCTCGCAAATGGGAAAGCTAAGGACATTGAAGGCTACCAAGACGAAATTTTTAAAATCGGAGGACCAATCCTTATCCCTCACATACACAAGCTCTTCAATTTAGCATTCAAGCAGGGCTTCCCTAAACCTTGGACAAAAAGCCTCATTGCTCCTATTTTTTAAAATGGATATAAAAAAAATTCCTCTAATCATAGGACCATTATGATTAACCCGATTTTAGCCAAGCTTTATGGAATTATTTTGGAAAAGAAGATTAGCATTTGGCTAGAAAGTCATGGTAAAAGAGCTAAAGGCCAAGCCGGGTTTAGGAGATATCATTCAACTGTGGACCATCTTGTTTCCTTTAAGATCATTGCAGAGGAGTTCCACAATACTAAAACCAATCTTTTTTGTTGTTTTTTGGACTTTAGAAAAGCTTTTGACATGGTTCCTAGGAAAAACCTTTGGAATAGGTTGGAAGAGATAAAAGTGCCTCTCAAGTTGAGGGTTGTTGCAATAAGGATGTATGAGAACATTATTTCTAAGTTTAAAAACATTCAGGGATAGTCAAAAAAGATTAACTCCAATATCGGAGTCAAACAAGGATGTCCCTTGTCCCCTACCCTTTTTGGCATATACATTGATAAGTTAGAAGAATGCTTGGAAAAAGTAGGTTGTTTCGGCTCTACTCTCACTCTTATAGTCATCAATCTTCTTCTTTATGCCGATGATATTGTTCTTATGGCAAGGAGTCCCCATGATCTTGAAAACCAACTAAGAATCCTCAAGGAATTTTGCTCCAATATGGGTATGACTGTTAATACTGATAAGACTAAGGTCATGATTATTGACGACTACCCTACCCTCGGCGGTACGGTCGCACCTACCAGGACCTCCTAGTTCTTGGCCCGAAGAGTTATCACTCTTCAACTCCCTCGGGAGTCTTTACCCACAGTTACTTCCGGCGATCCTCCCTTCCTTAGTTAATGAGGGATCGACTCTCACGATTTCGCRGGTTCCACCACTGGGAACTAGACCCTCGGATCCCCGAGGCCCGATGCCTCTGGTCAATGATGACTTTCCCTCAGCGAGCAGCGACCTCGTGCAATCGTGACTTCGCGACTAGCGTCTCTATGCCTTCGAATTCTCAAACCCTGAGACCCGAAGTGTCGTGATGTCGATGACTCGGAATCTTGCGACCTCGCTCACTTGTCACTTCCGGGGTCAGACTTTGAGGCCTTCAACTCTCGAGATCCGATATCCCGAGGTCACCTGTCACATCATCAAATCCCGACATACACCATGAAAAACATTCCGGGACGTCGTGTTTCGCATTCTCGTGACCTCACTCTACGAGAAACAGGAATCTTCCGTCGCGAACTCTCGATACATCTGACCCACAAGTCAGGTCGCGATCTTAGTGATTCTCCATGACGATTCAAGTCGTCGATTCTCTTCCTCTTGAAGATTTTCTCCGTTCACCACCTTTATCTTGTATGGACTCCACTCGGTTCTATTTCCACAATGAAACAAGGAGTTATCCCTCCTGAGCTTTTACTAACTCAGACTTCTACAGGGATTGTTTTTCGAATACACTCCCTGTGTCGATCTTCGACTACTTCCACCAACGATGAAGTCTTCTGGGTCCCGTGCCTTAACCCTTGCAACAATCTCGCCCTTTTACTTCTCAGGATTTCTATTCAGACTTCGCGTCCAACCTGCACTCACCTGCAGGGTTCAAACAACCCAAAACGTCTCAAGGCAAAAGAGAACAAAAGTTCAACTACTTAGCCTTCTCAACGCACTCTATGCAGAGATATTCAACTGCACTCGATGCAGGAATCTCCTGGCTTAAGAAGAGAACCAATTGAAACTCATTCACTCATTCTCTCAGGTTTCGGACCTGATATGCTATCACATATGCAGCATATAAAAGATACGCATAAAAGGAAGCATGTAAGCAGAAGCATAACATCAACATCAAAAAAGTATCAAACACATCAATGGGAATTGAATCAAAGTTTTTCTATTAATTCAATAGCTGTACATGGAGTTCTTCACAAGCTCTCTGTGCTACTCTTCTCTTTCTCCTGTATGAATGAGAATGATGATCATCAACAATACAACGGAGGGTGTCTATATTCTGTTTTCCCTCTCGAAAGCTAAACTGTCTAATCTACAGCTAATTAGTTTATATACTTGCATTAAATCTACATAAATGCCTCAACTACTAAGGACGAGAGCTTATCCGCTCAAGGTCTGTTACATATATAAAGTGCGCTTCATCACATCAACATTAAATGTTTCGCGCAGCCATATTACAATGTTCCAAAATTTCAATGCTGGTGCTCTCCAACTGTTCTCTTTTCCTCCTCGCGTTGGCTCACTTGATTGAGTGAGTGATGCTCCTGCATCATACTTCTCGGCTCAAAATATTTCATGGGCTCTTGTCCATGAGTTCCTGTATAGTCTTCCCATGTTTCAGTATAAATGCCTCTGTCTCCCAGCTGGCGTCCTCCACTGGGTGGTTCTTCCATTTCACCAGGTATTCAAAGTATTGCTTTCTCCTGGTCTTCTTACCTACTCTTTTATCCAGTATGCACTCCATCTGCGGCTTCTGTGCAACTGGTAACTGCTTCCGCCATTGGACCACTGGTTCTTCAACACTCGCAGCTCCTGCATTTTTAGCCTTATATGGGTACAAATCCGAAATGTTGAATATCGAAGATATCCCGATGTCCTCTGGCAGCTCAAGCTTGTATGCATTTTCGCCGAATTTCCTCAGAATTCTACACGGCCCAATTTTCTTCATCTCGAGCTTGTTATATGTTCCCCTTGGGAACCTTTCTTTCCTCAGGTGCACCAGAATCATATCCCCAACTTCGAACTGAAGCTGCCTTTTCCTCTGGTCGGCTCGGCGCTTGTACTCCTGATTCGATTATTGTAACCGCTGCTTCACATCCGCGTGAAGTTCCTGCATTGCCTCAGCAAATTCCTCAGCTTTCGCACTGCTAGTGTCAGCCTGTTCTGACTCCCTGAGTTCATATACTCCTCTCGGTTGTGTCCCATACAAAATTTGAAATGGTCTCTTACCTGTACTCCGATTCACCGAATCGTTGTACGCAAACTCTGCTTGTGGTAAGATCTGATCCCAACTGGTCTGATGCTCAGTCACGAGGCTCCTCAACAGATCCCCCAAGCTTCTGTTGACTACTTTCGTCTACCCATCTGTCTATGGATGGTATGCAGAACTGAATGCCAGATTAGTCCCCAGCTTCTTCCATAACGTCCTCCAAAAATGACCTATGAACTTGGTATCCCGGTCCGAGACTATGCTCCTAGGTAATCCATGTAATCGAACAATTTCTTTGAAAAACAAGTTGGCGATGTGCGTGGCATCGCTGGTCT
>ML778408.1:948221-972567 GCA_009831015.1 Picea engelmannii
TCTTCAACTTCAGGCCCGAAGAGTCGATGTTCTTCAACTCCTCTCGGGAGTTCTCCTACCCACAGCCACACTCCTTCGACGATCTCCCCTGGCGTATCGGGAAATCGGGACTCGCGAGTTCGCGAGTCCAACACTCACGGGATTAGCCTTTACTTTCCTGAACCCGGATGGTCAACGATCAACAACTTCTATTCGGGAATTTCCCTATCGGGAAATCGGAGTATGCGATGTTATGAACCCTTGACACCACAAAGTCCCGAACCCCAAACTCCGATATGCTTCCACCTGTCCTCAACTCGCTCTGGAGGCCCCACTCAACTACGTCACCTCCTTCGCTCGTGCGATCGGGGATCGCGGGGTCACGATTTCACCGATCACAACTTCCTTGCATTACAAAACCCCGAACCCCGATTCTTCGATGCCACCTGTCAACATCTCGTGGTGAGGCCTAATGCCTTGACACCTATCCTCTACTCGTCTATCGGGATGTCGCGATTCGGGAATTCGCGCCTCCTGATGCACAAGGTCACAGAATTTGCAAAACTCTGAATCCTGACCCTTTGGGATCCTGCTCCATGTGTCCCCTCTCCGATCAACAACTCAGGTCGATTCGGGAAATTGCCGGTCGCGATTTCAAAGAGTTTGAACTCTTTCCTACGAGAAACGTCGAACGCCGAACCCCAATCCTCAGGGATCTCACGCCACGTGTCCCTATTCTGATTGACGGCTCTGGTTGATTCGGGAAATCGCCGGTTGCAATTTGACAAGGTGTAGGGCTCTTACCTCGTTAATCCCCGAACGCTGAACCCCGAAGTCCGCTAGACTTTAGTTCTCCACACCTGTGCTCACGGGTTATCTCCCACGCAAATCCTCCTCGATTGGACGGTCCTCGGGATTTCGGGTTTCTCTTTGACAACTCTAAGTCGTCGATTCTCTTCCTCTTGAAGAGTTCCTCCGCTTCACCACCTTTGTCCTGTATGAACTTCCCTGGAGTCTGTTCCCACAGCGACACAAAGGTATTCTTCCAGGCTTGTTCCTGAGACGCTCGTAGGGAAGTATCCCTCCTGAACTTTGTCCCTCTCTGGCTCGTCCAGAGACTTCTCTCATTCTTCCTGTGGTTAACTTCCCACAGCTCTCGAAGCGCTGAAGCCGTCTAGACCTGTGTAACCCTGCTAACACGGTCTAGTCCTCTCCCTCCTAGACTTGGCTCTGAGACTTCAATTCAACCTGCACTCACCTGCACGGTTTGAACAACCCAACATAACCCTGGGCCACAGAGAACAAAAGTTCAATTGCTCAGGATCCTCAACGCACTCTATGCGGAGGAATTCAACTGCACTCGATGCAGGAATCTCCTGGCCTAAGCAGAGAAACAATTGAAACTCATTCTCTCAGGTTTCGAACCTGATATGCAATCACATATGAAGCATACAAAATATAAGCATACAAAGAAGCAAACATGCACAAGCATAATAGCAACAACACAAAGAGACTAAACACATCCATGGGATTGAATAAAATCTTTCCTATTAATTCAATGTCTGTACATGGAGGTTCTTCACAAGCTCTCTGCTCTGTTCTTCTTCCTTTCTCATGCTACTGCTGAATAATACAAGATGTGAAATCATAATAATTACACAAGGAGGGTGCCTATATTCGTTTTCCCTCCTGGAAAGATGAAACTGTCTAATCTATAGCTAACCCTATCTACCAGCATTTAAAACTGTTAAATGCCTCCTTATATACATTATATTACAAATGCGCTCAGCTTTGAATGCCTTTAGTAAACGGCGGCGCAACAATACCAAGGTGAAATTCAAAATCAAAAAGGTTTGCTGGCTTGTCCAGCTGTTCTTTCCTCGCTCCACGCGCTGGCTCGCTTGATCGAGATGTGGATGCTCCTGCATCATTGTTACAACTATTATTCTTTATGGATGTGAAGTCTAGGGTTGTAGTATCTCTCGTGATAGAGAAAAAACAAAAGAATTTTATAACCTATAATCTCAAAATTAAAGGAAATACGCCCTATCCCATCCTCCTCATAGAAACAAGCCTCTCCCGCATTGAGAGCATGGCTATGACTAGATACCTAATGTATAAGAACAAGTTAAACAACATGGAAGACAAGAGGCTACCTAAATTTTCTTCAAAATCAAGTCATAACCACCATCGACTCAAGAGAGGATGGCATAAGGATGCTCGGTCTTCGCTAAACTATTGGGGAATCATGGAAGAAACCATTTTGCAGAATAAAGATACTATTAAAAAAATGTGAGATTAAAATTTAAATAAAAAATGTGGTGTGATAAAGAGTTAGAGGAAAAAATAAAATTAAGTTATTATAAAGATGTAATCAACCCTAATCTAGAAGATCAAAATTATCTATCTATTTTGCCAAGTGTAAAGAAAAAAATAATCATTGCTAAGATAAGAACAAATTCTCANGAGCTCCATAGTGAAACTGGGTGTTGGTCAATTCCTAAAACGCCATGGGATGAAAGAGTGTCACCTTTGTGACACTAAGAAGGTTGAAGATGAAAAACACTTTCTCTTATATGGTCCAGCCTATACCCATATTAGATCTCATTTTCAAAATATTGATCACAGTACCAACCTTCCTAACCTCTTAACTCAACAAAAGTATGGTGATCTTGAAAATCTTCTCTTAATTCTTTTTGAGCACAGAAACAAAATTCTAAAGAATCAAAAGTAATCACTTATCGTCTTAAGGTCTAATAGACCAATTAGGTCTTAGTGGACATTGATCATCATCATCATCATAGGTACAAACATTTATTATCATAAACAAAATAAAAATTCCAAATTTACATTTAAAAACATTAAAAATAATATTGAATAAAATTTAAATAATTGTTGATACTCTTATCTAAATAAAAAGTGTTATAGCATTATATAAATTACTATAAATCTTGGTATAATGTTATAATATTTTATAAATTACTAAATCTCATGTTGGGGTCAATTGCACTAATGATACATAAGCATGAATGTGCTCTACTATATTTTTATAAGTACAAAACTCAGAAAATGGAGGACATGAAAAATGAAATAAATAAATAAATATGAATAATTAATTGAATAAAATTTAACAAAACATTATCACAATAATAATAATCAATACCATGTTTAATATTAATATTATATGATAGATATCATTGATTTTACTTTATATTTTATTTATTAATATTAATATAAAATATATATACAAGTATATATCAATCTTAACTCTAGAGTCAAGAGGGATCAATTTCTAAGTACAAAAGTTTATTATCATAAACAAAATCAAATTCCAAAGTTCAAAATTTACATTTAAAACATTAAAAATAATATTGAATAAAATTTAAATTATTGTTTATACTATTCTTTAAGTAAAATGTGTTATAGCATTATATAAATTACTATAAATCTTAGTACAATGTTATAATCTTATATAAATTACATCTATAATGTTATAATGTGAACCTGGAAGTCCATCAACCCGCTGAGTGTGTCACATCTATTTTATTCTACTATACTTTTATAAGTAGATGACTGAATTCTTGGGTGCAAAATTTATATGATGGAAGTGTTGGGTGGAAGATGTATATGAGGGAACAAGCTTGACATGAAATACGGAAAATAAAAATAAATATGAATAATTAATTGAATAAAATTTTACAAAACATTATCATTAATATTAATATTAAAATTTAGCACACATTCTTTCTTAAATTTTTACACCACCCGAGGCCCTTGGAGGGTTTTGACAACCTTAAAAGTTTACCTAAGAGGCCTCACAGCCTTAAATGTTTACTTAATAGGCTACAATCTTGTATGTAGTGAATTTGGACAATTCAGGTATAGTGAAGCTTCTGAGTTCCATTGGTTTGTGGTAGCATTGCAAATGACATAAGTGTTGTCTACATAATGTGTATCATGAAATTGTTGGGTGCAAAACGTATATGACTGAAGTGTTGGGTGCAAGATGCATATCACTGAACAAGCTCGACATGAAAAATGAAAAATAAAAATAAATATGAGTAATTAATGAAATAAAATTTAACAAAACATTATCACAATATTAATAGTGAATACCATATTTAATATTAATATTATAGTACAAATATCATTAATTTTACTTTATAATTTATTTAATAATATTAATATAAAATAGTATATACAATTATATATCCATTTTAACTCTAGAGTTAGGAAAGATCAATTTCTAGGTACAAACCTTTATTGTCATAAACAAAATCAAAATTCCAAAATTCCAAATTTACATTTAAAAACATTCAAAATTATATTAATTAAAATTTAAATAATTGTTTATACTATTCATTAAGTAAAAAGTGTTATCACATTATATAAATTACTATAAATCTTGGTACAATGTTATAATATTCTATAAATTCCTAAATCTCATGTTGATGTTGGTTGGACTACAATGATGCATAAACATGACTATAAATGTGAACATGAGACTCCCCCAACATGCGCCTTTGTCAACCAACTATTTTATTATTCTATATTTTTATACGTATATGATGGAATTGTTGGGTGAAAAATGTATATGACAAAAGTGTTGGTGCAAGATGTATATCATGGAATAAGCAAGACATGAAAAATGAAAAATAAAAAATAAATATGAATAATTAATGGAATAAAATTAAACAAAACATTATCATAATATTAATAATGAATACAATATTTAATAAAAAAAAAATTGTGGATAAAAAGTGGATCCTTATATTAATTCCAACTGTAAGCTTACAAAAAAGATTTGCAGCCTGTCTTCTTACACCAAAATGCAATCAGGAAGTCCTTTATGACTAGATTGATGGTCCAAATTTCCCTCGGATCAATGGTCGATATCTTCTCTCGCATTTCTCTATTTCACGTTTCGCGGCTTGGGCACACGACTTCCTCCATGCTGCGAACTCTCGATATCTGAGTTCTTTAAATTTTCTTGGATTAGTTCCATGGGAACAGATCGATGATCCATATGTCTTCCAGTACCAACGGTCCTGATCTGTTCTCGCTTTTCGTGATTTCTCATTTCGCGATTTCATGACTTTGGGAAATAACTAGCGTCATGCTTTGGACTCCCGATAGTTGAGATCCTGAAATTTCCTCATGTCACATCCATGGTACCAGATCGACGATCCATATCTCTTTTGGTACCAATGGTCTTGGTCTAGTATCTTTTATAGTGATTTCGTATTTCGCAATTTTGCAACTTTGGGAAACAGTTGCCTTCATGCTTTCGACTCTCGATAGCGAAGATCCCAAAATTTTCCCATGTCGGATCCATGGGACCAAATCTACGGTACAAATCTCTTCTAGTATCAAGGGTCCTGCTCTTCTCTCTCTTATCACGATTTTGCATTTCACAATTTTGTGACTTTGGGAAATAACTTCTTTCATGCAACAAAATCCCGATAGTCGAGTTCCCAAAATTTTTTCACGTCAGATCAATGGGGCCAGATCGACGGTTCAGAAATCCTTTCGCACCAATAGTTGAGATCCACTCTCTCTTTTCATGAATTCTTGACTTCAAAAAACAACATCCTTTGGCCTCACGTCTCTCAATGTCCAAGGTCCTAAAATCATCTATCGACTGTTTATCATCTACGTTGATGTTGATAGTTTCCCTCTCGCCCCATATTATTTATGACTTGGAAGGAATTATAGGTAGACAAAGTTGGCACACTATCCATATTGGGGCCATCCATATAGGAAATCTCCTCACATTGGATCCAGATGGGAGAGCTTTGGGACTGTCTCATATCTTGGAGAATGATCTTTTATAGGGAGTCAACCCCTGCATTGAGAAGTATGTCCGCAACTTTGTTTGCACTTCACCTAATTTGTGAGGGAGTTAGAGTTAGAGAAGGTCTTAAAAGAGCCTCGAAGATGTGAAGAGGTCCAAGGAGTCACCATCTCGGAGTGATTTTCCCTGGATCTCTGTCATTCAACATTTTTGCTGCCAAGTCTATTATGATTTTGGAGTCTCCTTCAATAATCAGACAAGTGAGGTTTTGATCTAGAGCCATTTGCACTCCTTTGATGAGACCCCATAGTTTTGTTGAATTTTTGGTGTTGTATCTGCAATTTCCTGCAATGAGGCTTTGAATTTGCCCCAAGATATTTCTTATGCCCACTCCATAGCCCGAGTGTCCTCGATTTCCTTTTGATTCACCATCAAAATCGACCTTATGGAAGCCTGGCGGGGGAGGAACCACTTAGAGGGATTGAGGTATTTTGGAATTAGTGGGGTTTGTTGAGGAGGGGTGGAGTGTGAAAACGAGAATCCCCAGGAGTTGAGGATTGAGAGCTCACTTGGGTAAGTGGGGAAGTCTTCCTTGATCCATAAATGTAGTTGAAGAGTTTCCTGGAAATGCAAGAGGATTGTATTTGAGAGGAGGGTAGGAGGAGATGATTGCGAATGAAATGTTCTTTTGTTCCTCTCTTTCCTTAGTTGCCACACTATGAATCCTGGTAAGATTTTCCAGGCTCTATTCAAGATAGGAATTTTGAATGGATCGGAGCCCCAATCCATGATGGTGCTTATGATGCCATTTTTAACTTGTTTGGTTGTTCTCATGAGCTGAATGGACTGGTTCCAGATGTTCTCATTGAGTAGACAATTATTTAGGAGGTGCTCCATGGTTTCATCCTCGAGATGAAAAAGATGGAAGATGGAGGGGCCAATGAAACCTCATCTTTGGAGGTTGTCTGATGTTAAGATCTTGTTCTGTAGTAGAAGCCAGAGGAAAATAGATATTTTGGGCCAGAGTTTTGATTTTCATATTGTTTTTCGGATGCTGTCTTTATGAAGGTTATGGAAATTCTCTTGAAGGGTGTCTTGAGTGTGAAGCTTCCATGAGGTGTGCATAACCATATGAGAATGTCTAGGTCTATGCCTTTCTTGATTCACCTTTGGGTTGTATCTTGTTTCGTGTGCTCTAGGTCACATTTCATTGCCACTTAGAGTTCATGATGAGTTGATTTCGATCTTCGCTAGGGAGAGTCGCTAGTCCACGAATTTGCCACTTTGAGATTGGCAAGATCTTGAATGTGATTTTCGTATGGTTGTAAATTTTCTTCCTATCGTAGGGGTGGCATTTGCTGCCAGGAATCCGTCTAGAATAGGGAACTCTAACCATTTCAAACTTCCCATAAATCATGTTCTTGTATGAGTGGTCAATTTTTCCAAGCCTCATTCTAGATGTTGGAGCCCTTAATTTTCCCTTGCATTCTAATAAGTTGACTTTGGTGCGTATTTGGGGCATATTTGGATTTCCATAGTTTTGTCGAGATATATGTTGGAGTTTTGAGCCATCTCCACCAAATTCTCCCATGGTGCTATTTAATTTACCAGGGTCTCAGAGGCCCACACCACCTGAAGATATAGGCTTGCAGACTTTGTCCCAGCTGACTAAGGCCCATTTTTTGTTCGAGTTGTGTCCATGCCATAGAAATTTTCCTTGCATATTTTGTATTTTCTTTATGATTGATTGGGGGGAAGCTAGGGCTGAGAAGAGGTAAGTTGGGATGTCTTGTAGGACTGACTTTAAGAGAACGATTCTAGATGAAATGTTGAGGGAGTGAAAGGTCCAGTTGTTGAGACTATTGGTGAGGGAGAGTAGGAGAGAGTCCCAACAGATGTTTCTTGCTACTGAGTCAGAAAGAGAGATTCCCAGGCAGCGAGAGGGTAGAGTGCAGACAGGGGTATTCAAAATTTGAGAAAGGTGATGTTGGATTTCCACAGGATTATAGATAAAGAAGAGTTTTGATTTGGCGAGATTAAAGGTGGTTCCAGAGGCTTCCCTGAAATCATAGAGGATGGATCTTAGTTTGATTTCTTCTTGCATGGTGGGGTTATTCATTAGTGGTGTGTCATCGACAAATTGGCTATTGGAGGATGTCATTTTTAATCCATGAAGAGGAAGGCCTTGGATGGATCCATTTTGAATTGAGGGGTTGATATAGCATCCTAGTCCTTCAACCATTATGGAAAAAAGAAAAGGGGAGAGAGGGCCACCTTGCCTTATCCCTCTTGAAGGGGAGAAGGCTTGATAAGGGACACCATTGACGAGGATTGAGAATAAGGTTGAGAAAATGAGGTTCATTATCCAGAATACCCAATCCCTATTGAAAATGAAAGACGATAGGAGCACTTTCATATATTGCTATCTTAATTTTTCAAAATATTTTGAAAGGCCAAGTTTTATAAGCATACATGGAGTGAGATTTCTTTTGAGAGAGTGAATGATTTCATGGACAAGAATGACACTGTTCATGATTTGATTTCCTTCGACATATCCTGATTTCTCCTTGGAGATGATGAAGGGCATAGTTGGCTTGAGTCTTAGAGATATGACCTTGGAAATGATTTTTTAGATCATCTTGCAAAGAGCTATGAGTTTGAATTTCCTTAGGTTCGTGACTCTTTTTACTTTGGGTACTAGGGTGAGGAAAGTGGAATTTAGTTCTGGAATATCCTTTCCTCAGCTGTGTGATTCCTCCACCAGCTACCACACTTCCTCCCTTAACATTGGGCAATAGGAGTGGAAGAACCCTGTTGTGAAACCATCTGGACATGGAGCCTTGCTTGTGGGTAACTCCTGAATAGCCTCATCCACTTTTGTTTTCGTTATTGGTGTCATGTGATCCTAATTATGTTCCTAGGTGACTATAGTTGGGATTTTTTTGGATCACCCACTCTATTATTGAGGTGCAATGCATCTGGGGTTCTAAGAGGAGATCATTTTATAAGTTTGTCATCTCATGTGTTATTTCATGATGATTTAACAAGGTGTTTCCTTTTGATTCATCCATCTTCGTGACGTGATTGATAAGGCATTTTTGTATCGTAGAATGGTGGAAGAATTTGGTGTTCTTCTCTCCTTCATTGAGCCATTGAACCTGAGATTGCTATCTCCATGGGATCTCTTCTTTCTTTTGTATTTCTTCTATTTTACTTTTGAGTTCACTTTCCTCCTGCTACTGGGGGATTGTGTATTGTTCTTGAATGAATTTTGTGTGGAGGTTATCTAGTTTTTGCTCCAGTAATTTCCTCTCCTAGAAAATATTACCAAAGACCTCTTTGTTCCATTTGCGCACTTGAGGTTTAAAATGTTTATGTTTTTGCTGGAATCAATACATTTTTGTACCCATATATGTTTCCAGAGTGCTCCACCAGTGAAGAGATAATTCCTGGATGTTTGGATGGGAGAACCAAATTTTTTCAAATCTAAAGGGTTTAAGCTTGGGGGTGGCAATAGTGTCAACCCAGAGCTGAACCGGCCAATGGTCTGAACCTACCTTCGGGAGGATGTTGGAGTCTACTAGGGGGCCTTCCAGCAAGATAGTTTCCAATATGAGGATGTGATCAAGCCTGCATGCTATTTGGTGGTATTCCAATCTTTTGTTGGTCCAGGTGTAGGTGCCATTGTTGTTTTTGATGTCTAACAGTCCCAGGTTTTCTACGAGTTCGTGGAATTTTTCACTATCCTTCTCCAGGCACCTCTTTCCCCCTCACTTCTCCTCCAGTGTGAGAATAATGTTGAATTCACCCCCTATTATCCATCTCTTTCCCTCTGCTAAGGAACCTGGGTAATCGAGGTTTTGAAGAAAGAGGTATTTTTCTTGGCTGTTCTACGGTCCATAGCCATTTTTTATAATTCCTTCCTTATCTAAGATGATGGCTTTGTAGTACACTGTGATGGTGCACTAAGTGGTGAAGCCTTGACCAAGGATGACTGGTTCAGTATTCCATAGGATGGACAGGCCTCCTAAAGTCCCTTTTGAGCTCATTTGATAGGATTCAAAATTACGCCAACATCTTTTGATGATATCTTCTACTGTTTTCCCTACACCTTTTGTCTCTTGTATTAGGAATATATCATGGTCTTCCATTTTCATATAGTTTCAGAGAGTCCTTTGTTTGGATCTTCCATTTATGCCTCTGATATTTTAGATGAGGATCTTCATAGTTAACAATTAGGTGGGTGGGACAAGGATCTCTCTGAGAGATTTTGAATCTATTTTGAGTTGATCATATAGTTTCTCGCTTCCTTTTTTAGCTGATGAGTCAATTTTCTACCCCATCGCTTGTTTTATTTTGAGTGTTTTATTCCATCTTGGTTTGGATCTGTGATGATCCCTAACCTTGATGTACCTTTACTGATGAGTCCATAAATAGTTTGTGAAAATTTATGAGTTGGTCCTCTGGTAAGGTTTGAAGATCCTTCTCACTGAGTGCTTCTTCTAACTTGTCTAGATCGATTTCTGCTAGGTCTTTCTCGTCCATTTCCATGACTTTGTCTTCCTCTCTTTCTGGTTCCTTCCTTGAGGTTGGGTGAGTCTATGGATCTTCTTGGTTTGTTGGGGTTTGGTACCCTTATGATGGTTGGTCTTCCTTATACTTGTTGGGATCTATTTCCACGACCTTGTGGGGGTTTTCCACTTCTTCTGCCTTTGGGATGTGGTTGATGGATTCAAAACAATTATTATTTGGGTTCTTTCTTCTGTTGTTTGTAGTGGGCTTCTTCTTCTCTTGTCTCCTTCGATCTTGCACTTGGGTGAATCCTTCCTTTGTTTTCTCTTCAACTTCCCTTTTGGGGGGGCTGTTGAGAGGGAAGTCTGTAAAAAGGTGTCCATGTTCATGGAAATTTACACATCTGAAAGGAATGTTCAGAGTCTATGGTTTGGGCCCATTCCTCGTATTGGTATTCTAAGGGAACTGTACGTGGAAGAGATTTGGAGATGTTCATATAGATACATATCCTTGCATAAGAGGTCTATTTTGTCCGTTTGGTAGCTTCAAAAGATTTGACATATTTACCTAGGGTGTTTCCTATGCCCAGTAAAATTTCTTCTAAACATAATTCTTGAGGTAGGGAATATAGGAAAATCCATACTGGTGCGTATGTGAAGTTTTCCTTTTCTAGGCAAGAAACGGTCTGTCCAGAAGCAGAGGTAGAGGCCAGCTGGATTATATAAATATGGTCCCCCTTCAAAGATAGTGTCCTTGTCTTCTAGGTTGTAGAATATTACTCTGAAGAAACCTTTGGAGCTTAGCTGGAGCTCATGGTCTCGCTTGGGGTACTGCCCTGCCTTGATATAGCAAGTTAGGTCATTTTCTGAGTGCCAGAGACCTAGGAATATTCCTATAAGGGCATGGTGTCTCATGAACTATGTGTGTTCCCCTATCCTGGTGGTTTTGATGGCATATCTCGGTGCAACTAGGGCTTGGGGGATACATTTTTTGGGTATCCAGGATTGAGTTTCTTTTGTATGCAAGGACTCAACATCCATGTTTACTTCTTTGCTGATATACATCCCTTCCTACAAATATTGGTCTCATGCGTGCAATGTCGACTCAAAGGATGATCTGTGTGCCCATGAGTTATCCAGATCATTGGCGATGACGCTGCGGTAAGAGGGGGATTTTGACCCCCCTTCTGTTCCCATTCTTCTATGGCGATCAGTACCAGGGTGCAGAGGCAATCATAGGTGTGAAGAGGAGTTCAGACGTGGTCAGGGTAGGAGGGTTGTTGGTGCATGTGAACCCTAATCTTTCAGAGCTCCGTGAACCCTATGATCTCATTTCATATGAATATTTTACAAGAGTATGGAAGATACCAATACGATATTTAATATTAATATTATAGGATAGATATCATTATTTTTACTTTATAGTTTATTATAGGATAGATATCATTAATTTTACTTTATAGTAAAAAATGATCACTTTCTAGGTACTAAACTTTTATTATCATAAACAAAATAAAATTTTCAAAATTCGAAATTTACATTTAAAAACATTAAAAATTATATTTTATTCTACTATATTTGATTGAATAAAATTTAAATAATTGTTTATACTATTCTTTAAGTAGAACTGGTTATAGATTTATATAAATTACTATAAATATTGGTACAATGTTATAATACTCTATAGATTAGTAAATCACAGGTTGTGCTCATGGTCGATCGAACTCGTGATACTTATATGACAGAATTGTTGAGTGCAAAATCTATATGAAAGAAGTGTTCGATGCAAGATGTATATCATGACGATGTTTGGTCAATATGTATATCACGGCACGTCGGACATAAAAAATGAAAAATAAAAATAAATATGAATAATTAATTCAATAAAATTTTACAAAACATTATCACAATATTAATAATGAATACAATATTTAATATTAATATTATAGGATAGATACCATTAATTTTACTTTATAGTTTATTTATTAATATTAATATAAAATAATATATACAAGTATATATCCATTTTAACTCTATAGTTAAGAAGGATCAATTTGTAGATACACACCATTATATCATAAACAAAATCAAAATTTCAAAATTTCAAATTTACATTTAAATACATTAAAAATAATATTGAATAAAATTTAAATAATTGTTTATATTATTCTTTAAGTAAAATGTGTTTTAACATTATATAAATTACTCTAAATCTTGGTACAATGTTATACAACCTGAGTTGGCCTAATGGTTAAGAACATGTGTTTTCTTTTAAGAGGTCACAAGTAAATATTTTAAAGTATATGAATTAAATAAAATCTAAAAAATTGTTTATACTATTCTTTAAGTAAAAAGTGTTATAGCATTATATAAATTACTATAAATCTTGGTACAATGTTATAATATTGTTCAAATTATTAAAGTGTTATAGCATTATATAAATTACTATAAATCTTTGTACATTGTTATAATATTCTACAAATTACTAAATCTGATGTTGTTGTCGGTCAAACTTGTAATACATAAGCATGACTATAACTGTCAAACTTGTAATACATAATCATGACTATAAATGTGAAGCAGCAAGTCCACCTTGTCGGTCAAACTTGTAATACATAAGCATGACTATAACTGTCAAACTTGTAATACATAATCATGACTATAAATGTAAAGCAGCAAGTCCACCAATCCACTCACCGAGTAGCATCTATTTTATTCTACTATATTTGTATAAGTATAATACATAATTGTTGGGTGGAAAATGTATATGGAAGTGTTGGGTGCAAAATGTATATCACGGAACAAGCGAGACAATAAAAATGATAAATAAAAATAATTGTGAATAATTAATTGAATAAAATTAAACAAAACATTATCACACAATTAATAATGAATACTATTTTTAACATTAATATTATAGGATATATATCATTAATTTTACTTTATAGTTTATTTCATAATATTAATATAAAATAGTATATACAAGTATAGATCCATTTTAAGTCTATAGTGAAAAATGATCAATTTATAGTTACAAGCCTTTATTGTCATAAACATAATCAAAATTCCAAATTTAAATTTAAAAACATTAAAAATAATATTGAATAAAATTTAAATAATTTTTTATACTATTCTTTAAGTAAAAACTGTTACATCATTATCTAAATTACTATAAATCTTGGTACAATGTTATAATATTCTATAAATTACTAAATCTCATGTTGCGGTGAGTTGCACTAGTGATAGATAAGGATGAATATAAATGTGAACCTGAAAGGATGCCAACCCGCTCATGGCCAACCCTAGAATTGCTAACCGAGGCTCACAGTGTCACATCTATTTTATTCTTCTACATTTTTATACATATATGATAGAATTGTTGGGTGCAAAATGTATATGACAGAAATGTTGTGTGCAAGATGTATATCACAATAAATATAAATAATTAATTGAATAAAATTTAGCAAAACATTATCACAATATTAATATTGAATACCATGTTTAATATTAATATTATAGGATAGATATCATTAATTTTACTTTATAGTTTATTTATTAATATTAATATTAAATAATATATACAAGTATATATCCATTTTAACTCTACACTTAAGAAGGATCAATTTCTAGGAACAAACCTTTATTATCATAATCAATATTAAATTTCAAAATTTCAAATTTAAATTTAAAAACGTTAAAAACAATATTGAATAAAATTTAAATAATGGTTTATGATGATGATGATGATTAACATCCACTAAGATGCTAATGTTATAGCATTATATAAATTACTATTCTTTAAGTAAAAAATGTTGTAGCATTATATAAATTACTATAAATCTTGGTACAATATTATAATATTCTAAAAATTACTAAATTTCATGTTGCTTGCTACTATATTTTTATAAGTATATGACATAAGTGTTGGGTGCAAGATGTATTTGAGGGAAGAGGAGCTACATGGGAAAAAAAATATATGAATAATTAATTAAATTTAATTTAACAAAACATTATCACAATTTCAATAATGAATACTATATTTAATATTAATATTATAGAATAGATATCATTAATTTTAGTTTATAGTTCATTGATTAATATTAATATAAAATAGTATATACAAGTATATATACATTTTAACTATAGAGAAAATCAATTTCTATGTACAAACTTTTATTATCATAAACAAAATCAAAATTCCAAAATTCCAAATTTACATTTAAAAACATTAAAAATAATATTGAATAAAATTTAAATAATTGTTTATACTATACTTTAAGTAGAAAGTGTTATAGGATTATATAAATTACTATAAATCTTGGTACAATTATGTTATAATATTCTATGAATTACAAAATCTCATGTTCCCTTGGTCGGACTCCCGATACATAAGAATGACTGTAAATGTGAACCTCTGCTAAACCTCTCACCATGTCACATCTATTTTACTCTACTATATATTTATATGTATATGATGAAATTGTTGTGTGCAAAATGTATATGAAGAAAGTCCGCTAACCCTCTCACCATGTCACATCTATTTTACTCTACTATATATTTATATGTATATGATGGAATTGTTGTGTGGAAAATGTATATGACGGAAGTGTTGGCTGCAAGATGTATATCACGGAAGAGGCATATCACGGAAGAGGTCGGACATGAAAAATGAAAAATAAAAATAATTATGAATAATTAATTGAAAAAAATTAAAAAAAACATTATCTCAATATTAATAATGAATACCATATTTAATATTAATATAATAGGATATATATCATTAATTTTACATTATAGTTTATTTACTAATATTAATATAAAATAGTATATACAAGTATATATCCATTTTAACTCAAAATTCATGAAGGATCAATTTAAAAAACTTTATTATCATAAACAAAATCAAAATTTCAAAATTCCAAATTCATATTTAAAAACATTAAAAATAATATTGAATAAAATTTAGATAATTGTTTATACTATTTTTTAAGTAAAAATTGTTATAACATTATATAAATTACTATAAATCTTGGTACAATGTTATAATATTCTATAAATTATTAAACATAAAAAATGAAAAATAAAAATAAATATGAATAATTAATTGAATAAAATTTAACAAAACATAATCATAATATTAATAATTAATACAATATTTAATATTAATATTAAAGAATAGATATCATTAATTTTACTTTATAGTTTATTTATTAATATTAATATAAAATAATATATACAAGTATATATCCATTTTAACTCTAGAGTCAAGAATCAAAATTCTAAAATTCTAAATTTACATTTAAAAACATTAAAAACAATATTGAATAAAATTTAAATGATTGTTTATACTATTTTTTAAATAAAAAGTGTTATAGCATTATATAAATTACTATAAATCTTGGTACAATGTTATAATATTCTATTAATTACTAGAACTCATGTTGAGGTCGATTGGACTATAAATATGAACCCTAGAATCTACCAACCCACCAAAAATGAGATTGAGCAAAATGTATATGATGAAATTGTTGGGTAAAAAATGTATATGATGAAAGTGTTGGGTGCAAAATGTATCACTCAAGATGGAGGACATTAAAAATAAAAATAAATATGAACAATTAATTGAATAAAATTTAATAAAACATTATAACCATATTAATAATGAATACAACATTTGATATTTATATTATAGGATAGATATCATTAATTTTACTTTATAGTTTATTTATCAATATTAATATAAAATAATATATACAAGTATATATCCATTTTAACTCTATAGTCAAGAATCAAAATTCCAAAATTCTAAATTTGCATTTAAAAACATTAAAAAAAATATTGAATAAAATTTAAATGATTGTTTATACTATTTTTTAAGTAAAAAGTGTCATAGCATTATATAAATTACTATAAATCTTGTTACAATGTTATAATATTCTATAAATTACTAAATCTCATGTTGCATAGGTGATGCTCGTGATACTAAATTTCATGTTGCATAGGTAGGACTCATGATACATTGATGCACGAGCATCGCCCACATCAAGCGAGCCAGTGTGGAAGTTGAAAAGACAGCTGGACAACGCCATCACCAAATTTTGAAAGCACCTTGATATTTGTTGTGCAAACATTAATGTGTAGAGTTAATGAAGCGCACCTGTATATTGTAAATGGACCTTGAGCGGATAACTCTCGTCCTGAGGTAGATGAGGCATTTAATAGATTTAATGTAGAGTTAGATAGGAATTTAATTCTAGATTTGATAGCTTTAGATCTCGAGAGGGAGAACGGATATAGACACCCTCCTTTGTACATTGTAACATTATCAAGCATTCAGAAGAGAAAGGAGCAAGCAAAGAAGTGTATGAAGAACTTCCATGTACAGATATTGAATTAATAGAAGAAAGCTTTGATTCAATTCCATGGTTGTGTTATTCTCTTTGTACTATTGATATTGTGGTTATGAATGTTTGCTTCTTGTCATGCATTTGCTTTTATATGATGTGTATGTGATTTCATGGTTGAAGTGAAGTTTGGGAGAACAAGGAGTTAGTTTCAATTATTTCTCTATCCTGAACCAGAGAATTCCTGCAAGGAGTGCGTGACTGCAGGGTTCAACTAGAGTTAACTTTTGTTCTAAGTTCTTAGAAGGGAATATTTAGTATCGAAGCTGTGCAAGGCGTGCGCAGGCTAGACGGAGACTCAGAGTTGCAATTCTGAGGAAAGGGATTGAAGGATTTCTGCTGCAAGAGTGCGCAAGATCGAAGACTTCAACACTTAGCGTGTTTGAAGATTTGCCACAAGGGGTGCATGCAAGAACTTCTTCCTGAGGGAATTGAAGTCGTGAAGCTCAGGAAGGATAGGCCTTCAAATTTGTTGAAGAGAAATGGAGAGAAGTTGTGCATGAGAAGGTTGCAAGAAAAGGACGCAGGTTGACGAACGAGTCTCGTGGAGAGACACTTCGTATTGTGGGTTGCGCACAGGAGAACAGACTGTTAGAAATCCCTCGAGGAGAAGTCGCAAGAATCTGAGGGTCGTTGGATTTCACGAGGGTGCCACGAAGTTATTTCAGAAGCACGAAGAAGCTCTAAACACAGGAGGGGTCGATCGTTGATAAAATTCGGTGGGGTCGTCAGATTATTCGAGAGATCGCCCATCGGTGTCTCGTGAGAATAGTGTTGGAGGGTTGGTAACGGAAGTTGCGAGGTGCGAAATTCCGACGGTTATGTAAGTTACGTGGGCCATAGGAGTAAGTGCGAGACAGGTGGCGGAGATTTTGGATCTCGTGAGTTCGGGACTCGTGAGTTGAGGCCCCAATATTTTGAAGGATCAAGTCATGAGGCGTGCAGTTCGAAGACGCGAGAGGTGAATATCAGCATCTCGGACATCGAAACTCGGGATTTGGAGGACCGAGTGCTAGGAGTCGTGAGCGGCACAGTCGCGATAGTGTGAGGTTGCGATAAAGGGGAAGTCCCAAGGAAGCGGGAGAAGATCGGGGCATCGGGTCTTGGGACCTGAGAGTCTAGTATTCCACTGTTGAACTCGCGAATTCGCAAGCACCGATCCTCCGAAGGAAGAAGTGAGGGTCACGCAAAGTAGAACCTGTGGGCGCAGACTTTCCGATAGGGAAGTATAAGAACCATTGAGTTCTTCGGGTCGAGGAGAAGAGAAGGTCCTAGTGATCGTGGGCGTGCGTGTCGGGGTGCGTCTGCGCCAGTGTGGTATCAGAGAGAGAACATCTTTGCTTTCTGAAGCAGAGAAGAGGAAATTATGATGCCGCCCAAGAGAGAAAGGCAATCACCTGGTCCAGAAGACAGGGATGTGTGAAGAAGAGGCAGGTCGACAGGAAATCCAGAAATGGAGCGAGAGATGAGAGATCTTCGAACAAGGCTTGAGGAGATGGAGANGAAGAGAAGGTCCTAGTGATCGTGGGCGTGCGTGTCGGGGTGCGTCTGCGCCAGTGTGGTATCAGAGAGAGAACATCTTTGCTTTCTGAAGCAGAGAAGAGGAAATTATCATGCCGCCCAAGAGAGAAAGGCAATCACCTGGTCCAGAAGACAGGGATGTGTGAAGAAGAGGCAGGTCGACAGGAAATCCAGAAATGGAGCGAGAGATGAGAGATCTTCGAACAAGGCTTGAGGAGATGGAGACAACACAGAGACATGGAGTTGGTGCAGGGGATCTTAGTGATTCCGAAGTTGAAGAGGAAGCTGGACATGAAGAAGAAGTCATAGCAGAGGATGCATCAACCAAGCGGTTGATAAAAGCTATCGCCAGGATGGGTGCGAAGGCAAAAATGGACATTCCAGTCTATGAGGGGAGTTTGGATGCAGAAGAGTTGCTGGATTGGATCGGAGCTCTTGACACATACTTTGATTATGAATAGGTGGAAGAAGATAAGAAAGTCAAGCATGTTTTTACACATTTGAAAGGACACGCAACATTGTGGTGGGATGAGCTACAAGCAGATAGACGCTGCAAAGGCAAGCAGAAGATCAAAAGCTGGGATCGAATGATTGTCAAGATGAAGGCGAAATTCATCCCAAGGGATTATCAGATCACACTGTTCAAACAAATGCAGAACCTGAGACAGAAGTTGATGACGGTGAAGGAATACACTGAAGAGCTTTACAAACTCAACATCTGAGCAGGTCATCGGGAGAGTGATGATGAGAAGGTTGCTAGATACCTGAATGGTCTGAGATACGACATTCAAGATGAGTTAAGCATGGTTACCATCAGAATGGTGGAGGATTCTTATCAGATGGCTATGAAAGCCGAGGAGAAGTTGAGCCGTAAGCAAAGCTAGTGAGGGAGAGGCAGAAGTCATCCCAGAGGCAAGGCAGTTTCCCAGGAGAAATTTTAGAAGCCCAAAGAGGAATTGAAAAAACCTCAGGGTAAGATTGAGAGAGGTGGAACCTCACAGTGAGGACATCATAATGATCAGAGAGGAGATTATGCTGATGAAAATACTTTTCCTCGTACCATAGGTAGAGGAAGAGGCTGAGGGGGAGTGATCACATGTTTTACATGTGGAAAAAATGGGCACAAGTCATTTGAGTGTCCAGAGAAAAAGCATGACAGAGGAGAAGCTCACATCACTGAAGCGCAGAGGCATGATGTTGAGAATGAAGACATCGAAAGTGGGAAGTAACAAATGGTGCACAAAGTTCTCTTAACACTCGAGAAAGAGGTGGAGGACACAGCTCAGAGGACCAGACTGTTCAGGACCACATGCAAGACCAAGGGCTAGAAATGCAAGGTCATTGTGGACAACGGAAGCACCGACACTCTCGTTTCAACCGAGATGGTGGAGAGATTAGAGCTGGAGACGACTGATCACCCGAGTCCATACGAAGTATCATGGCTACAAAAGGGACATTAGGTGAGTGTCACTAAACAATGTTTAGTTGAATTCAAGATGGGGGAATATAAGGATAAGATCTTATGTGATGTTATTCCCATGGATGTATGTCATGTATTATTGGGTAGACCATGGCAATATGATCGAAATTTCGTTCATGACGGGAGGATGAACACATACACTTTGGAGAAGGATGGGAGGACATATAGGTTGCTTTCGATAAAGGATAAAGAAGTGAAGCCGGAAGTAAGCAACACAATACTTCTCATGAGTGGGAAGGAGCTTCTTACAGAAATGGAGAAGAAGGAAGATCCACAATTCTTTGTAGTTAGGAAACCGAGAATTGTCCTGACTAGCACAAGAGTGGATGATCTACCAGATGAGATTCGGGAACTGCTGGGAGAGTTCACTGATATCATCATGGATGAATTACCTCGTTTGTTGCCACCGATGAGGAGTGTGAGTCATCACATCGACCTCATACCTGGATCCAGTTTACCGAATAAGGCTGCATACAAACTGACGCCACAGGAAAATGAGGAAGTCAAGAGGTAGGTACAAGAGCTGCTGGATAAAGGACTGGTCAAAGAAAGCCTGAGTCCGTGTGTTGTTCCAACAATGCTTAGTCCGAAGAAAGATGGAGGTTGGAGAATGTGCATTGACTCAAGAGCGATCAACAAAATCACCATCAGGTACAGATTTCCACTGCCGAGAATGGATGATTTGATGGATTGCCTCAGTGGGGCAAATTATTTTTCGAAGATTGATCTGAAAAGCGGATATCACCAGATTCTCATGGGGGAAGGTGATGAATGGAAGACAACATTCAAGACAAATGAAGGTTTGTACGAATGGATGGTCATGTCGTTTGGCTTGACAAACGCGCCAAGCACATTCATGAGACTGATGAATGAAGTCCTGAGGGAATTCATCGGGAAATTTGTAGTCGTATATCTGGATGATATATTGATCTATAGTAAGACAAAGGATGAACATTTGAAACATTTGGTCATTGTGATGAGGAAGCTACAACAGAAGAAGCTGTTGATTAATATGAAGAAATCTGCATTTATGCAGATAGAGCTCATTTATTTGGGTTTTGTTATTTCAGCAAACAAGATGAAAATGGATCCAAGTAAAGTGGAAGTGATCAAGAATTGGCCATCACTGAGGAATGTTTTCAAAGTGAAGAGTTTCCATGGGTTGGCAAGTTTCTACAGAAAATTCATTAGGAACTTTAGTGGAATTAGCGCAGTAATGATGGACACGATCAAGAAAAAGCACAAGTCTTTTCATTGGACAACTGAGGCTGAGAAGAGCTTCAATCTGTTGAAGCGGAAGATCACACAACAACCAGTGTTGGTGTTGCCAGATTTTCAGAAGACATTTCAAGTGAAATGTGATGCAAGTGGGTATGCCATAGGAGCGGTATTGAGTCAGGAAGACAGACCAGATGCATATTTCAGTGAGAAGCTGGATGAAGCGAAGCTGAAATACTCCATGTATGATAAAAAGTTTTATGCTATCATACAGGCATTGAAGAAGTGGAGGCATTACTTGATCCCAAAAGAATTTGTATTGTAAAGTGATAATAATGCATTGCAGTTTGTGATTCAATAGGAGAAGTTGAACCAGAAACATGTAAAATGGGTAGAGTACATGCAGAATTTTATGTTTGTGATCAAACACATTTCAGGGACTGCTAACAAAGTGGTTGATGCCTTGAAAAGGAAATGTTTGTTGCTGTAGGATTTCTGAGTCAAAACCTTGGGTTTTGAGAATCTGAAGGACGTGTACATAGGAGATGCGGACTTCAGAGAAGCATATGAAGCAGTTGAGAATCCATTTCTCAGAGATCGGAGCCCGTGGATAGATTACATGATCCAAGAAGGATTGTTGTTCCGAGGTAATCAGTTGTGCATTCCGAATTGCTCCATGAGGCAGAACTTGCTGAAGGAGAAGCATAGCGGAGGTTTGGCATGACATTTTGGCCATGACAAGACTTTTTCGAAGATGAGAAAATCATATTTTTGGCCATGCATGTGAGCAGATGTTAAAATATTTGTTGACAGATGCAGGATTTGTCAGCATTCGAAGGGGAGAAAGCAGAACATGGGGTTTTATCAGCCATTTCCCATACCAGAGAGGCCATGGGAGGCGATTAGCATGGATTTTGTATTGGGTTTGTCGAGGACGCAAAAAGGACATGATTCCATCTTTGTGGTGGTGGACAGGTTTTTCGAAGATGGCACATTTCATACCATGTCAGAAGACCAACGATGCAAGTCACATCGCAAACTTGTTTTTCAAAGAGATTGTTAGACTTCATGGATTTCCAAGAAGCATAGTCTCGGACAGGGATACCAAATTCATAGGTCATTTTTGGAGGATGCTATGGAAGAAGTTAGGGACTAATTTGGATTTTAGTTCAGCTTATCATCCACAGATAGAAGGACAAATGGAGGTCTTCAACAGGAGTCTCGGAGATTTATTAAGGACCTTGGTGACAGATCACCGTAGCAGTTGGGACAACGTGTTTCCACAGGCGGAGTTTGCATACAATGATTTGGTGAACCGAAGAACATGCCGGATTCCATTTCATGTTTTATATGGAATGCATCCGAGAGGAGTTTTTGAACTCAGGGGGTCAGAACAAACTGCGACTAGCAGTGCTAGTGCAGAGGAATTCGCTGAGGCGATGCAAGAACTTCACAGTTAGGTAAAGCATTGATTGATAAAATCAAGCCAGGAATATAAGCACAGAGCAGATCATCATCGAAGACAACTTCAATTTGAAGTTGGTGATCTAGTTCTTGCACATCTGGGGAAAGAAAGGTTCCCAAGGGGAACATAAAGTAAGCTGAAAATGAAGAAAATCGGGCCATGCAGAGTCCTAAAGAAATTTGGCGAGAAATATTATGAGATTGAGTTGCCGGATGACATCGAAATATCTCCGATATTTAATATCGTAGACTTATATCCATATAGAGCTGGAGAAGCAAAGACTGGAACTGAATAGCCAGAAGTCCAGCGGGTCAAACAATTACCAGTTGCAGAGAAACCGCATATGGAATGCATATTGGACAAGCGAGTGGGTAGAAAGACCAGGTGAAAGCAATATTTTGAGTACCTGGTCAAGTGGAAGAATCACCCAGTGGAGGATGCCAGCTGGGAAAATGAAGGAATGATACAGAAACATGGGCAGACTGTGAAGAAGCTCATGGATAGGATCCCATGATTTTTTTTTTAAGTGAGGGAGTATGATGCAGGAGCATCGCCCACGTCAAGCAAGCCAACACGGAAGTTGAAAAGACAGCTGGACAACACCAACACGAAAGTTGAAAAGACAGTTGGACAACGCCAACACCAAATTTTGAAAGCACCTTGATATTTGTTGCACAAACATTAATGTGTAGAGTTAATGAAGCGCACTTGTATATTGCAAATGGACCTTGAGCGGATAACTCTCATCCTTAGGTAGATGAGGCATTTAATAGATTTAATGTAGAGTTATATAGGAATTTAATTCTAGATTTGATAGATTTAGAGCTCGAGAGGGAGAACGGATATAGACACCCTCCTTTGTACATTGTAACATTATCAAGCATTCAGAACAGAAAAGAGCAAGCAGAGAAGTGTATGAAGAAATTCCATGTACATATATTGAATTAATAGAAGAAAGCTTCGATTTAATTCCATGGTTGTGTTAATCTCTGTGTACTATTGATATTGTGCTTATGAATGTTTGCTTCTTGTCATGCATTTTCTTTTATATGCTGTGTATGTGATTTCATGGTTGAAGTGAAGTTTGGGAGAACAAAGAGTTAGTTTTAATTGTTTCTCTATCCTGAACCAGAGAATTCCTGCAAGGAGTGCAGTTGAATTTGTCTGCAAGGAGTGCGTGACTGCAAGGTTCAAATAGAGTTAACTTTTGTTCTAAGTTCTTAGAAGGGAAGACTTAGTACCGAAGCCGTGCAAGGTGTGTGCATGCTAGACGAAGACTCAGAGTTGTGATTCTGAGGAAATGGATTGAAGGATTTCTGCTGCAGGAGTGTGCAAGATCAAAGAATTCAACACTTAGCATGTTTGAATATTTTCCCCAAGGGGCGCGTGCAAGAACTTCTTCCTGAGGGAATTGAAGTCGTGAAGCTCAGGAAGGATAGGCCTTCAAATTTGTTGAAGAGAAGTGGAGGCAAGTTGTGCATGAGTAGGTTGCAAGAAAAGGATGCAGGTTGACGAACGAGTCTCGTGGAGAGACACTTTGTATTGTGGGTTGTGTACAGGAGAACGAACTATCAGAAATTCCCCGAGGAGAAGTCACAAGAATCCGACGGTAGTTGGATTTCGCAGAGGTGCCAGGGAGTTATTGCAGAAGCAGAGAGAATCTCTAAACTCAGAAGGGGTCGATCATTGATAAAAGTTGGCGGGGTTGTCAGATTATTCGAGAGATCGCCCATCGGGATCTCGTGAGAATAGCATTGGAGAGTTGGTAACAGAAGTCACGAATTCGCAAGGTGCGACATTCTGATGGTGACGTAAGTTACATGGGCCACAGAAGTAAGTGCGAGACATGTGGAGGAGATTGGGGATCTCATGAGTTCGGGACTCGTGAGTTGAGGCCCAAATATTTTGAAGCATCAAGTCGCGAGGCGCGCGGTCCGAAGACGTGAGAGGTGAATATCGGCATCTCGGAACATC
>ML778408.1:972617-1003621 GCA_009831015.1 Picea engelmannii
GATAAAAGTTGGCGGGGTTGTCAGATTATTCGAGAGATCGCCCATCGGGATCTCGTGAGAATAGCATTGGAGAGTTGGTAACAGAAGTCACGAATTCGCAAGGTGCGACATTCTGATGGTGACGTAAGTTACATGGGCCACAGGAGTAAGTGCGAGACAGGTGGAGGAGATTGGGGATCTCATGAGTTCGGGACTCGTGAGTTGAGGCCCAAATATTTTGAAGCATCAAGTCGCGAGGCGCGCGGTCCGAAGACGTGAGAGGTGAATATCGGCATCTCGGAACATCGAAACTCGGGATTTGGAGGACCGAGTGCTGGGATTCGTGAGCGGCGAAGTCGTGATAGTGTGAGGTTGCGATAAAGGGGAATTCTCGAGGAAGAGGGAGAATATCGGGGCATCGGGTCTCGAGACCCGAGAGTCTAGTATTCCACTATTGAACTCACGAAGTCGCAAGCACCGATCCTCTGAAGGAATAAGTGAGGGTCGCATGAAGTAGAACCTGTGGGCGCAGACTTTCAGATAGGGAAGTAGAAGAACCGTTGAGTTCTTCGGGTCAAGGAGAAGAGAAGGTCCTGGTGATTGCGGATGTGCGCGTCGAGGTGCGTCTATGCCATACATAAATTACTAAATCTCATGATTGATCTCATGATTGAAGTGTTGGGTGGAAGACGTATATCATAGAAGAGGTCAGACATGAAAAATGAAAAATAAAAATAAATATGAATAATTAATTGAATAAAATTTAACAAAACATTATCGCATATTTAGAATGAATATTATATTTAATATTAATATTATAGGATAATGAATACTATATTTAGTATTAATATTATAGGATAGATAATATTAATTTTGTTTTACAGTTTATTTATTAATATTAATATAGCTTTAGTGGGCCTAATGGTTAAGAACATATGTTTCCTCTTAAGAGGTCACAGGTTCAAATCTAGAGGGGGGCAGAGTATGTATACCTATTTTTTTGGCTTGGGTGTGAAAAAGAATGATCCCAATATTATTTTATAAATATTGAAAAGAAATGCATACAAGACAAATGGTTAGCCTTAAAAAAGTTCTAACAATGAAATTCAAAAAATTAAATATTTTGAAAGTGGAGACACAAATTTAGTTTTAAAACATTAGTTATTTCATTTGTTTGACAAGTGGAGGCAAAAAATTAATTTAAAAAATTATTCACTAATGTAATTTATTCTATTTGTACACAAGCATGGAATGTGGAAGTCGATGGTCTGACCCGCTAGTCCGCCAACCCACCAACCCCATCGGTCCACCAACATGCTCACCATGTCACATATATTTTATTCTACTATATTTGTATACCTACATTTCATTCTACAATCTTCCATCTTCTTGGTTCAACTCTCCTCACATTTATTTCTACTTGCATTTCATTCTACAATATTCCATCTTCTTCGTTCAACTCTCCTCACATTTATTTCTACTAATTGTATCCAAGATGGTATCACCAAATAATTGTACCAATAATTAGTAAATTAAATTTTAATTACTCGAACTTTACTATTAATTAATATAACTGAATAGTATTATTAATTATACAAGATATATATTTTTACTATATTTAATTGTTTTATTAATGATAATAAAATATACTTAATAATAAAATATATTAAATATTTCCCTTAAGTTGATGATTTAAGATGATGATTTAGTGGAATTTTATTTTGATAAATAATATCATTATAATAAAATAAAGTTAATATTTTTTTTCAAAAGTTTTGGATTTAACCATGAACTTAAATGTACTCATCCATCACTATCGATCCATTTATATTTTAACCATGAATATAACATTTTCTATCCATTAACCCATACTAAGGACAAGAGAAAATGATCCATCTTATTATATTGATATATTAAAAAATATTAATATCTCCCTAACCACTATAGTGTTTTCATGATCTCTTAATTGAAGGTAGGAGAAAAAAAAAAAAAAATTAAAGAAATATATGTTTTTTAATATGTTAAAATATTTTATAATATATAAATATTATAAGGGTAAGTGCATGAATTTCTTGGCCCAAAATGTGGGAAGCCATGCAACCAAGAACGCGCATCGGAACCAGAAGGTGCACTCATTCCTAAACCTTTAACTTTGGAGGTGGATGGACCTCCATGCGGCTTGCTGCGTAGCTTTCGGGGAAATACCACATGCACATTCTTAAGAAGGTTTGCATGTTTGTGTGAATTTGGGTACATGATTTGTGGGCATTGTGCACAAACAACTCTAGCATTTCTACTCACATTTAGCAAATAAAGGAGCTAGATAAGAACTAAAGAGGAAGGATCTTGCCATCTTGTCCAGGTATGTTGGATTTATCTTATTTTTTACCTAATTTAATCATTTTCAATTTAGTCTTTTTCTTCAAATAATCTAAATTAAAAAAAAATGTGATTTTGTATTTTAATTAAAAACCCAACTTAAATGGAACCCCGATACAATAAAAAAAACTCATAAAAAAAACAAGAAGATCAAAACCCCAACCCACCAACACCACCCAATGTAAACATTCAAATTGATGAGGGGTTGGTTATATTAAGAACTCCTGAGTAAAAATTTAGGGAAACTAGAGAGTCTAGGAGAGCCTCATTGGCCACTTCTCTCGACATCATTGTGAAGTCCATTACAAGTGTTGAAGGGTAATTGAACTCTATTTCTAATTACAGCAAAAGAATGTATGAGTACTGCAACACTGATTTGGACAAAAACCAATTCAAAGACTTGGGTATTTCAAAACCATAATTCCTCGAGGAGTTCCACAAAGTTCATGATCATATGGAATATTTGCAAAGAATTAAAATAACAACATCCACACACCTCATTGATGGTGCTAATGGTTTGTGGGGATATTTTTTTGCATCAAATAGTTATCTAGGTGGTTGAACATTAGTATTTTTATTTGGTCCTTTAGAAGGGGTACACGCTATATCCATTACAATGGATCAAATATTAAGTTATTCTATAATATTATGTCCCATCATCAAAACCCTAAATGTGGACATTACAATCCCATTGCTTGTTACAATATTTGGGTTTTGCACACCTTCCTATTACTAAATTGCTTGTATTTCCATATTAAAAAAAAAACCTTGCAAAAGTTTGACCAATAACATGCATATAACAAGCAAATTGTTAGTCTAGAACAACAAATTATATCTCATAAAAAAATACATGTTCTAGTTCAATATTCTACACATTTTTTTTATAATTGTATATAAATTTATCAATGCTAAGGAGTTCATTCATTAATGTTGCATTTTCCTTCTAGTTGAGCCCAATGTTTTCTTCCATTTGTATGTCCATTGTTAAACAATGATCACATATCAATATGGTTGTTGATTGTGCTTATGCATGCACCAAAATATATATTTCCATATATTATTTCCCAATTATATAAGGCTTACAATTTTTAAATATAGTTATTTTAATAAAAATATTGGTAATTTGGAAATAAAAAAAATACTAGAAAAGCTCAACTGTAATTGATAACACTAAAAGGAACTCTCTTGCATTAATCTTTATTATTATTATTTTTAAATAGATATATTATTTTTTTGTTGCGATGAATAAGATCGTCGATAGTATTGATAGTTCTTCGCAACTATCGACACTTTGTCACTCTTGCAATGAAGAGTTTGTCACATAAACTAGGACGGGTCATTCAAAGAGGATTGTCAATAGTATTAATAGTTCCTTACAACTATGTAAGCTCCGTCTCTCTTGCGATGAATTGATCATTTCAAAAACTAGGATAGTTCATTCCTCTTGCGATGAAGAGGATCGTCGATAGTATTGATAGTTCATAGCAACTATCGATGCTTCGTCTCTCTTGCAATGAATAGTTAATACAAAAAACTATGATAGGTCATCTCTCTTGCGACGAATTCCTTGGGTTATCGCTCTTACGACATTATCCCAGGTTCATCGCACTTGCCATGACACATGAAGCGTCATTTGAGGCACCCAATATTTTTCGCAATATCAATGACATAACGTTGGAAGAGTGTCGAAATGGTCGTCACAAAATGACTAAAATTTACTAGTGTCATTTTCCAAAATATTAGGTTAGTTCGGGAAACAAATAACAATTAAGTGCATGAGTATATTAGGTTAGTTCGGGAAATAAATAACAACATAGGATGAGAACAAAAAAAATGTATATGGCCAATGTTAAAGCATGGGTGATGTGGGAGCATCCTTGGGCTCAGGTAATCTGCATCACCCAAAAACATTTTCATTCTGCAAATAGAAAATAAGTTGAGAAAAGACTATGTTATTGGTCTATTTTATTTATTCAGTTTGTTGTATATTCGAACTACTGATTACTCCTGAACATACTCTTTCTATGTTGAATTCATGTTGAAAATCATGTTGAAACACGTGTTGAAATTTGTGTTGAAACACTTGATGAAACTCGGGTTGAAGCATGTGTTGAAACTCATTTTGAAACACATGCTGAAGTTTCCACATATAGATAAATTTTACAAGTGTCATGTTGAAACACAAGCTAAAAGTCATGCTAAAACACATGCACATAATTTCTTAACAAGTTTGTATCCACTGAATTCATTAACAAATTCGAAGCCTTACCGTGTTTCCTGGTTGAAAAAGGGACAATAGATGACTATGACTGAGAAATGTTTATTGAATTTTCAAACAGGGAGTTTTCCGGAGAAGGTTTTATGTGATGTGATTGACATGGATGCGAGTCACATACTGTTGGTAAGACCATGGTTATTTGATCAACAAGTTCACCATGATTGTAATGAAAACACATATGAGCTCAAGAAAGATGGACAACAATACAAATTAACACCAATGATAGAGGATACAGTAGCAACAACAAGAAATTGTGTCAATATAAACACGAGTAGCAATAGGCTAATGCTATGTTTGACTAAGGAATTATTACAAGAAGAAAGAAAAATAGTATTATGTTTAGAAGTGAATCTGAAAGAAGTGAAAAGTGTAGAGTAGCCAAATGTTGTACCTACATAAATAAAGTCGTTGTTGGATGAATTTAAGGAGATTATTTCTAATGATATTCCAAACGGATTTCCTCAAGTGAGAAGTATTTCTCATCAAATTGATTTAATTCCTAGATCACGTTTACATAATAAAGTGCCATACAAGATGCCTAAAACAAAGAGTGAAGAATTAAATTGGCAAGTGCAGGAATTATTTGACCAAGGGTTAATTCGTGAGAGTTTGTGTCCATGTGCAGTACCAATATTATTGACTCTAAAGAAAATAGGGGAATGGTGAATGTGTAGTGATTTACAATATATAAACAAGATCACTATCAAGTATTCATTTGGATTTCCCAAAATGGATGACCTTATGGATTGCCTCAGTGGTTCAGAATATTTTTCAAAAATTGATTTAGAGAGTGGTTGTCACCAAAATCAGATCAAATAAGGTGATGAATGGAGGAAAACATTCTAGATGAAATATGGACTATTTGAATGGTTAGTGATGTCCTTCGGGTTAGCTAATTCCCCCAACATGTTCATGAGATTGATGAACAAATTATTGAGTCCATTTTTGGGTAAGTTCGTGGTTGTATATTTTGATGATATATTGATTTTTAGCAGAAACAAAACAAATCCTTTGGAGCATGCAAGAGAAGTGTTACAACTCTTGAAAGAATATAAATTATTGATAAATGTAAAGAAGTGTGCATTCGTACAGTGAGAGTTACTGTACCTAGTTTTTGTGGTTTCAAAGGAAGGACTAAAAATGGATCCTTAGAAAATGAAGGTTGTCCTTAAATGAACAACACCAAGATGTGCATTCGATGTGAGGAGTGTCCATGGATTGGAAGGATTTTACTGAAAATTCATTAGGAACTTTAGCCAAATTTGTGTTCTTCTTACATAATGTAAGGAGAAGGAGTGTTTCAGTGGGATGCAACAACATAGGATTCATTGAAAGAATTGAATAAGAGAGTAACAACACAACCAATATTATCATCAATAGATTTTAATAAAGTGTTTCAGGTTGATTGTGACACTAGTGGAACAATCATTGAAGAAGTTCTAATTCAAGAAGATAGACCCATTGCATTTTTCAGTGAGAAGTTGAATGATTATAGAAATAAGTATTATGTTTATGATTAGTAATTTTTTGCTATTCTGTAAGATTTGAAGAAGTGGCAACATTATATACTGTTGAAGGAGTTTTTTTTTTCCCGGATCACAAATCTATGCAAAACATTAAAAACCAAGGTAAGTTGAATCAAAAGCATACTAAATGGGTATAATTCTTGCAAGTTTACTCTTTTTTTTTGAAACCAAAGGTCCGAGATGTCTAATAAGGTAGTTGATGCATTAATTCGTACGATAGCATTACTGTAACATCCTCCTTGTTATGAAAACAACTCTGTAACAGGTGCAATTTTTATTTTTTATTTTAAGGTGTGTGCGCGCGTGTAAAGAGGAAACACACAAATTGACTCTACGTCACCACCTGATGACTAACAAGACGCAAGAAAGACAAACACAAAAAGATGACATACGGCATACAACAGTAACACCAAGCAATAAACGTCTCTAGACATACGGTGCACAACAGGTAACCACAAGCATTTAACGACACACTGGGTTGTGCACAGTACGAACACAGAGGGAAGAATCCATGATAGTAGATTTTACTATTTCTGCATAGGAAAGCAGGGCATTTAATCTTAGTCCTCTTCTCTAGAGAGAGATAATTTCAGATAGGCTCCTGGCCGACTGCTTAGGCAGAAACTAGTAATCTCTGCCAGGTGTGTTGCAAGAGTGGAAACCCTGCCTTTAAAGGGCCCAAGACTCTTGATACGGCGCTGGATTCTTTACACAAAAATCAATCAACAATAAGTAAGACTGACTACCCCTCCATCCTACCCTGCAATGGTTAGGACCTCCAAGACACATAAGCAACGCTCAAGCCCAGGTTCCCATCGATTTTAACCATTTAAGGTCTCAGGGCTGGCGACTGTTCTGAGAAACATGGAGGTTTCTACATCCCACCCGACACAATAGACCAAGCAACTAATTGATTACAATCAAGTACAACATAAATAATAAGAACAATTACATCCCTTACGGAAGGCACGTGACAAAAGGACTCCGACAACGAAACCCAAATTCAACATTATTTAAATGAACAACAACCCTCATTTACTAACTCCAAGTAATTTATTGTACGTGAATCCACGACATTCCACCATATATGTTTTATCAATAACAATAGTTTACACTAACATTACAATAAGATAACCATATCATTACATTTCTAATTACCATAACATTGAAATAAAAACAATGATCATACATTTCAAATGATATCAACTCTAACAATGCAATTTATTTATGTGGCAAGAATAATACAATTAAATATTTCAAAAACAATATTTTACAATTACAAAATTTAAAAATAGTTATTCAATGACATTCCTTTACGTGTTACCGTAACAACATTACCTAATCAATACCTTTACATATTACTAACACAATTTAAGATATCATTAACAATATAACCATATCATTACATTTCTAAATGAGCAGAAGACCAAGGTCCAACAACAATCATTCAACGATAAATATGTATGCCATAACATTCTTCCTTTACCTATTGCAAGTCCATAAGCTTTAACATCAGACATTACATCCATTATTCATTTCCAAGCACCTTAATAACCTTAGCCTTAGCTTGGCCAAAATCATTAACATAACAATTCAGTGCCTTTCACTTCCTTACGTTCTATTGAATTAATATTCATTAACATAACATTTCATTTCACTACATCCAAACAGAATATATATAACATCAAGAATTTAAGGAAGGAAAGCAGAACTATTTCCTCATAATGATATAAAATGAGACAGTTGTATATAACCACCCAACTATAATTTACAATGTTGGTTCATCATCCATTCCTATCCCACCGAAGTTATCATTAATAATAAAATTTCCATAGTTGTACCAAGACAACCATAACTTTACAGCGTATGGCCACAACAACGCAACTAAATTTCATATAAAATTCATCCTAAGTTATATAAGACAAACATTGCAATTAACTATTAGACTAAAAATAAGTCATTCCATCTAATCTCAAGTGCTTTTAATATATTTTAAAAAACAAGAACTAGCTAGCAAGAAGATCCCTTCTATCCAATTTTCCTTTTTTTTTTTAAAACGAGCTTCCTTCTAAATTCCCAATGCACACTCCTTGCATTCGTATGAAGGTATAACATATAGCATTAACATATTATTTTCAGAATTTCAAGGATACACCAGTCCCAAAGTAAGATATGGCCATGTGTATCATAACCAGGAAGTTGTTGAGGGTTAGCAGACATAGGTTAACTCGGTCAAAAATGTAGACCATTGCCGCTCGGGCACACCAGATGAATTGACTTAAAGATTACTCTCGTTCTAAAATGAAGACAAGGGTTAGCACACGCAGGGTGTGAATCCACCATCCGCTGGTGTACGAGGGAAGGAACTCCCAGATATATTAAGCAATGCAAGGAGGGTTATCATAGAACGTAGACCGAGAAAAACACCCAATATACACCATCAATGCCATTTAAAATGCCCAATATATACTAGTAAAACGCAGATCATTAAAACGCCCAACATACCAATAATTCCATTTAAAACGCAAACCATTAAACGCCCAATATATACCATCAAAACACAGACCATTAAAATGCCCAACATATACCAATAATGCCATTTAAAACGCAGACCATTAAACACCCAATATATACCATCAAAACACAGACCATTAAAATGCCCAACATATACCAATAATGCCATTTAAAACGCAGACCATTAAACGCCCAATATATACCATCAAACGCAGAACATTAAAATGCCCAACATATACCAACAATGCCATTTAAAACGCAGACCATTAAATGCCCAATATATACCATCAAACGCAGACCATTAAAACGCCCAGTATATAAAAAGAAAACCCAGTATAAACAGCGCCCCCTGCACTACATAGATTCCTACAATGGAACACAACGCCTACTGAATACAATGCAACGCACACGAAAAACAAAAAAATGCAACGCACACGGAATACAATTGCCCACTGTAATAACTTTTTATAAAAGACAGTCATAAGGAAAATGCCCAGGGAAAAATAATAAAATGAAGGGCTTGCAAACGAAATGCCCAAGTAATAAGGAATACGCCCAACAAAATTATACACCATGGAAACTATTTCTTCAACACCATATCAACTCCAGATCAACTGATCTTAAAAAAAAATAAAAAAATGCCCAACGAAAGTGCCAGAGTGAATGCCATTACAAGTTTTAATTCCATAAAATATCCAACAATGAGATCGCCAGAACCAACATTCAGAACATCTTATCCAACAAGAGTTTTCCAGAAACAATATCACTGTAGCATACAAGGATGAATTACAATAGCTGAAGCAACATCTTTACACTAATACATCATAATCTCTAAATTAAATAACTAGGCAGTCTACTCTACTAAACACATGAGCATACCGTTGCCTTGCGCCCACCTTGGATAACGTCCTGCGCTCTGTGCCACTCTCGCTTTCCGACCATAGAGACTACATCGATACCTCTCAGCCAATCGCTAGGAGTACATTGCTTCCCCATTAGCCCCCTGAGCCGCAAAGGGACCACCCAATTTCAAGAAGATAAGTCTAGCTTCTCAGCTCGCCTCGCAAGGCTGAGCTACCACTTCAATCTGAGCTGAGAAAAACCCAACTCCTCACAAGCAATCATTCAAGCCACAATCCGGTAGCGTAACGTTACGCTAACTGTTCATCCCCCTTCTTCCTCATTTTCCCCTTCTTTTATAGAAATTTGAGACCCACCTACTTTCCCTAAATCATTATTAATTTAAGTTCTAATGACAATCCTCTAAAAATTCTCTGCCATCCAAGTGTCATTCATCCCCCACGTTTCTCCAAAAGTTATTTTCTTTAAAAAAAATTAAAAGACTCATTTCCCTCACCCACCTAGAGTTTCTCCTAAAATTACTCCTCGGTGTTCCTAGATCCCCTTACAAGCTTTTAATAACCTTACCTAAAATGAAGTTGCTAAATTTAGTTCATTTTAGAAAGTCCTTAATTGTTGATTCCTTTTTTCTTTTTACCCTATGTCCCCTACTTTCCTTTATTATGTTTCCTTTATTACAAGTTTCCCTATTTCTATTATTTATTTATTTATTCCTATCATGGTAAATAAATCAACTCAAATAGCACACTCCCTGACTCAATCCGGAGTCCAAGGAGTTCCTTCGATGCCTCTGCATCCACCAGGTCAAAAACCCTGCACACTCAATAAAACTAAGGCAATAGTACCTATTTATATCAAAGAAGTAGAACATCATGTCATCTATCATAACGCATCATCATCAAGGATAAATGTTTTATCATCATAAAAATCTAGATCACTTGCGAGCAAGTGTCCTCAAAGAATAAGTTTTCTAAGTGCACCAGAGCGTGATGTTACATACACCCCCTCTTGGTCAAAACTTCGTCTCGAAGTTTCTCAGTATAAATGTCGAAATAAATGTACCACAATATCATAAGTACCATAGTATCATAAGTCTATCTATCAAAAAAAAATGAAAAATGTTGGCACATATGATATGTGTCCTCATAGGTCGCTGAGTGCAGACTATAATTGTCCCACTGGACCTTGACCTGATCTACCGTTCGACGTCATAACTGTCGAACGCGATGATCTAAAATGTGGACTGGCTCAGCCGTGAGCGCTCCCTCATCTGATACCTACAAGGAACTCATGTCAATCACATGTGTAGGATCACTAATATAATGTCTCAAAATAGATACACGAAAAACATCGTGCATACTCCTCAAAGAATCAGGCAAGGCTAGTCGATAGGACATGGGCCCCTTTCTCTCCCCAATCTCGAAAGGTCCCATGAACCTAGGAGAGAGTTTATCTCCCTTTCCAAAATTGATCGAACTCTTATGCGGTTTAACCCACAAGAAGACTCGATCACCGACTTCGTAACTATGGTCGACTCGGTGCGCATTAGCATAACTCTTCTGTCGATCCTGCACTTCTTTTATCCTTTTTCTTATGGTTTGCATTTTCTCTTCCATTTCTTGGATGGCTTCTGGTCCCACCAGGACCCTATCCTCAAGCCGATCCCAACTCAAGGGCGTCTGACACGGTCGCCCATAAAGAAACTCAAAAGGTGCGATCTTAATGGTGCTCTGGTAATTGTTGTTGTAAGCAAACTCTACTAGAGGAAATAATTCCTCCCAACGCTTTTGTTGGTCCATCACATACATGCACAACATGTCTTCCAAGGTTTGGTTTGTTCGTTCAGTCAGTCTGTCAGTCTCTGGGTGATACGCAGTACTAAATTTAAGTTGGGTTCCCAAGGCCTCTTGGAAACTTGTCCAAAATCGTCCAGTAAACACTGATCCTCAATCAGATATAATATTTTTAGTCACGCCATGCAGCCTCACAATCTCACTGATGAAAAATCTCGCTATGTCAGGTGTCTGATACATCGTACACACAGGAATAAAGTGAGCACTCTTCGTGAGAGTGTCTACTAATACAAAAATTGAGTCGTGTCTCCTTGCTGTCAGTGGCAATCCAACAATAAAATTCATCGATATAACTTCCCATTTCGATTCTGGAATGGCATGTGGTTGAAGTAATCCTGCCAGGTGTCTATGTTCAGCCTTTACCTGCTCACACTCAAGACATCTAGCCACAAAGTTGACTATGTCGGCCTTCATTCCCTTCCAGAAGAATACAGGTTTAAGGTTTTCCCTCATCTTCGTGACCCCTAGGTGCACCATGTAAACTGCTCTATGAGCCTCTCTCAGGATCAACATTCTCAACTCATCGTTTGGCGGTACGTAAATCCAACTTCTGAATCTCAATAAACCATCGCTATCAAATGAATATCCCTCATATCATGGTACCATCATTGAGTTTTGTGCGATAAAATCCTCGACTTCTTTGTACTAGTCATCGTTACGCTGTAAAGTGAGAATCTTCTCACGTAGATTCATTTGAAGAGGTAACACCAAAAATATGTGTGGCCTCCGACTCAAAGCATCTGCCACTCGGTTCACTGTTCCCTTTATGTAAGTAATCTTGAAGTCGTACTCGCTAAGCAATTTCGACCAACGTCGTTGTCACGCGTTCAGGTCGCTTTGTGTAAAAATGTGTTGTAGTCCACAATGATCAGTATTTAATTCAAATTTTCATCCAACAAGGTAGTGTCTCCAAACCTTCAAGGCATATACAATGGATAATAACTCCAAATCATGTGTCGCGTAGTTCTCCTCATGCCTTCTTAGTTTCCTGGTAATGTAAGCAATCACTCATCCATATTGCATCAAGACTCTGCCTAAACCTTCCTTGGATGCGTCAGTGCATACCAAGAAGTCCGCGCCCATGTCAGGGACCTTTAGTATCGGCGCTGTTGTCAATAACTCTTTAAGCCTCCGAAACGCTTCCGTGCATTTCTCTGTGAAAACAAACTTCTTGTTTTTCTTCTGTAATTTCGTGATCGGATTTGCTATCTTTGAAAAACCCTCGACAAATCGTCGATAGTATCCGGCTAAACCCATAAAACTACGCACTTCTATGAGATTCGTCAGTGCAGGCCATTCCATAATAGCCTCAACCTTGGAAGGCTCCATGGCTATGCCTTCACCGGAGATGACATGCCCTAAGTAGTGAATCCTCGATTGATAAAAATAGAATTTGGACAACTTCCCATATAATTTGTGTTCTCATAAACATTGTAGTACCAAGCGCAAGTGCTCTTCATTCTCCTCCATCGTCCGAGAGTAGATCAAAATATCATCAATAAAGACTTGGATGAACTTGTCCAAGTACTTGCAGAACAACCCATTCATCAAAATCATGAATACCCCTAGGGCATTTGTCAGTCCAAATGGTAAAACAGTAAACTCGTAATGTCCAAATCTTATCTTAAAGGCAGTCTTAGGGACGTCATCCTCCTTGATCCATAATTGGTGATACCCTGATCGCAAATCGATCTTGGAGAACACCGTCGGACCCTTCATTTGATCGAACAGATTGTCAATTCTTGGTAAGGGATACTGATTCTTGATCGTAGCCTTGTTCAGTTGACGGTAGTCAATGCAAAGCCTCCACGATCCATCCTTCTTTCGAATGAAAATAACCGGTGCACCCCATGGTGACACACTAGGATGTATTAGTCCCAGGTCCAGCAACTCCTTTAGTTGCATTTTCAACTCTTGCAACTCCGGGGTTGACATCCGATAAGGATTTCTTTCTATCGGTTCGGTCCCCGGTTTCAGGTATATAGTAAACTCCAATTCTCCTTCTGGCGGCATCCCAGGCAACTCCTCTGGAAATACGTCTGCAAACTCCTTCACCACTGGAAGGTGTTCTAGACCTTTTTCTACTCCCTTTTCATTTAGCGCAAGGATCACATAAAGCTTGCACCCCTTGCGCATACTCTTCCGCAACTGTAAGGAAGTGACGAACCCCAGGGATACTCCCTGGTTCCATCCTACAATAACATGTCCCTGACCCTCATCATCGATCAAGCTCAACCGTTTCATCTTACAGTTGAGCATCGCCTCATGCGATTCCAACCAATCCATACCAATCACGACGTCATAATATCCTAAGATTTTGACGTACAAGTTGACACTCATGAAAAACTCTCCCAGGTTAAGGGCACAGCCCGTAACCTTTCCTCCAACCTTTTGTTTGGCTCAAGAAGCCATCTCTATGAAGCTAAAATCGTCTTGTTCGACTGCCTTTACCTTAATCCTTTTTAGCACTGCACCATAAATGAAACTCTCAGTAGCTCCTAGGTCTATCAAAATACTAATGGTCTGGTCAGCGACAGTACATGTCGTCTCAAGCACAGTCGACTGGTGCTCTTCTTGGCGGTTATTCACCACTGCGTGAATCCGATGGGCCTTGCCCATATCTCCCACTGTAGTGGGTCCGGCTGATCCGGAAAATCTGTTCCTATCCATAGGACAATCGCACTGGTAGTGTGGCTCCCCACATGTCCAGCACCCCTTCTTCGGCCCAATAATCCTGGTACCGGAAGTAGAAGATGACTGCCCACTGGCCTGGAACCCTGGTCTATTTTGCTAAACAGGCCTAAACTGCTACTGCTACGGATGACGTTGTTGTTGGTGTTGTGGTCCTCGATAAGGCGTCCACTACTGAGGTGACTCTCGTCCAGGTGTAGTGAACGTGGATCCTCTCTGGAAGCCACAATATCCCGATGTATGTCTCGTTGGTGTCTGGAGCTACGACGTTCCAGATGATCCCTTCCCTGCTGGTCTCACTGGAGTTCTGGTCTGACCCCCGCTGATAAGCTCCTCCTCTGCTATGAGGGCCTTTTGGACAACGTCATGCAAGGTTCGAGGCATCAAGATCCTAACCTTTACACACAGGTTGTCGTTAAGGCCAAACATGAACCGATTGACCTTGAGCTTCTCAGTGTTTAGGTGCAGAACATACCGGAGCAACTCCATAAAACGTGCCTCATACTCGGGCACCGTACGACCTCCCTGTCATAATCCGTTGAACTCATTGAGATGACGCTCAATGAATTCCTCTAAAATATACCTCTCTCGGAATCGTTCTTTGAATAGTTCCCATGACACATCTTCGACGGCCATGTTCAACTGCGGTAGGAGCATCTTCCACCATAGAAGAGCGCTCCCCTTCAGTTGAAAGACCACCATGCAGACCTTCATGTTGGAGGTATAATCACGAAGAGTGAAGCACATCGCCATATTCTCCAACCATGCCTCGGCGGCTGCGCCGTCCGGGGCACCAAAGAACTCAGAAAATTTAGCCTTCTCGAGTTCACGGTGAATGCTACCTGTAACGACTGGTGCGCGCGGTGGAACCTCAGCAGGAGCCAACGCCCTGGCCTCGTTTCTGTCCAATCGGCTGATCAGTGCCTCGGACATGCGCTGAAAAGATCTCATCATCCCCACGACATCGCCAACTGCGATCTGCTCCTGTTCGAGAACCTGCTCGCCTCCCTGGGGGTTATACCTCTCAGGCGTGGATGCTACTGGAGGCGTCACGCCTCCTCCCCTAGCACCCCGTCGTCTGCCTCTGCGGCATCCTCTGACCATGATTTCCTACACGCACACAATCAACTCGATCAAAAACACTATAATAAAATCAATCGTGACAACAAAAGCCATAGCGAATCCCAAGTCACGGGTCAAACCTGCTTTGATACCATATGTAACATCCTCCTTGTTACAACCACAACTCTGTAATAGGTGCAATTTTTTTTTTTTTTTTTTAAGGTGTGTGCGCGCGTGTAAAGAGGAAACAAACAATTTGACTCTATGTCACCACCCGATGACTAAAAAGACGCAAGCAAGACGAAGACAACAAGACGACATATGACATACAATAGTAACACCAAGCAATAAATTTCTCTAGACATAAGGTGCACAATAGGTAACCACAAGCATTTAATGACACACTGGGTTTTGCATAGTACGAACACAGAGGGAAGAATCCATGGTAGTAGATTTTACTATTTCTTCACAGGAAAGAAGGGTGTTTAATATTAGGCCTCTACTCTGGAGAGAGAGAATGTCAGATAGGCTCCTCGTCGACTGCTAAGGCAGAAACTAGTAATCTCTGTCAGGTGTGTCGCAAGAGTGGAAACCCTACCTTTAAAAGGCCCGAGACTCTTGATACGACACTCGATTCTTTACAAAAAAATCAATCAACAATAAGTAATACTGACTACCCCTCCATCCTACCCTACAATGGTTAGGACATCCAAGACACATAAGCAATGCTCAAGCTAAGGTTCCCATCAATTTTAACCATTTAAGGTCTTAGGGGTGGCGACTGTTCTGAGGAACATGGATGTGTCTACATCCCACCCAACACAACAGACCAAGAAACTAATTGATTACAATCAAGTACAACATAAATAATAAGAACAATTACATCCCTTACGGAAGGCGCGTGACAAAAGGACTCTGACAACGAAACCCAAATTCAACATTATTTAAATGAACAACAACCCTAATTTACTAACTCTGAGTAATTTATTGTACGTGAATCCAGGACATTCCACCATATATGTTTTATCAATAACAATAGTTTACACTAACATTACAATAAGATAACCATATCATTACATTTCTAATTACCATAACATTGAAATAAAAACAATGATCATACATTTCAAATGCTATCAACTCTAACAATGCAATTTATTTATGTGGCAAGAACAATACAATTACATATTTCAAAAAAAATATTTTACAATTACAAAATTTAAAAATAGTTATTCAATGACATTCCTTTACGTGTTACCGTAACAACATTACCTAATCAATACCTTTACACCTTACTAACACAATTTATGATATCATTAACAATATAACCATATCATTACATTTCTAAATGAGAAGAAGACCAAGGTCCAGCAACAATCATTCAACGATAAATATGTATGCCATAACATTCTTCCTTTACCTATTGCAAGTCCATAAGCTTTAACATCAGATATTACATCCATTATTCATTTCCAAGCACCTTAATAACCTTAGCCTTAGCTTGGCCAAAAGAATTAACATAACAATTCAATGCCTTTCACTTCCTTACGTTCTATTGAATTAATAGTCATTAACATAACATTTCATTTCACTACATCCAAACAGAATATATATAACATCAAGAATTTAAGGAAGGAAAGAAAAACTATTTCCTCATAATGATATAAAACGAGACAGTTGTATATAAAAACCCGATTATAATTTACAATGTTGTTGCATCACCCATTGCTATCCCACTGAAGTTATCATTAATAATAAAATTTCCATAGTTGTACCAAGACAACCATAACTTTACAACGTATGGCCACAATAACGCAACTAAATGTCATATAAAATTCATCCTAAGTTATATAAGATGAACATTGCAATTAACTATTAGACTAAAAATAAGTCATACCATCTAATCTCAAGTGCTTTTAATATATTTTAAAAAACAAGAACTAGCTAGAAAGAAGATCCCTTTTATCCAATTTTCCTTTTTTTTTTTAAACGAGCTACCTTCTAAATTCCCAACGCACACTCCTTGCATTCGTATGAAGGTATAACATATAGCATTAACTTATTATTTTCAAAATTTTAGGGATACACCAGTCCCAAAGTAAGATATGACCATGTGTATCATAACCAGGAAGCTGTTGAGGGTTAGCAGACAGAGGTTAACTCAGTCAAAAACGCAGACCATTGTCGCTCGGGCGCACCAGATCAATTGACTTAAAGATTACTCTCGTTCTAAAATGCATACAACGGTTAGCACACGTAGGGTTTGAATCCACCATCCGTTGGTGTACGAGGGAAGGAACGCCCAGATAGATTAAGAAATGCAGGGTGGGTTACAGAACGCAGACCGAGAAAAATGCCCAATATACACCATCAATGCCATTTAAAACGCCCAATATATACCAGTAAAACACAGACCATTAAAACACCCGACATACCAATAATTCCATTTAAAACGTAGACCATTAAACGCCCAATATATACCATCAAAACGCATACCATTAAAACGCCCAACATATACCAATAATACCATTTAAAACGAAGACCATTAAACGCCCTATATATACCATCAAAACGCAGACCATTAAAACGCCCAACATATACCAATAATTCCATTTAAAACATAGACCATTAAATGACCAATATATACCATCAAACGCAGACCATTAAAATGCCCAACATATACCAATAATGCCATTTAAAATGCAGACCATTAAACGTCCAATATATACCATCAAACGCAGACCATTAAAACGCCCAGTATATAAAAAGAAAACCCATTGTAAACAATGTCCCCTGCATTACATAGATTCCCGCAATGGAACACAATGCCTACTGAATACAATGCAATGCACACAGAAAACAAAAAAATGCAATGCACACGGAATACAATTGCCCACTGTAGTAACTTTTTATAGAAGACAGTCATAAGGAAAACTCGCACGGCAAAATAATAAAATGAAGGGCCTGTAAACTAAATGCCCAAGTAATAAGGAATACGCCCAACAAAATTATACACCATGGAAACGATTTCTTCAACACCAGATCAACCCTAGATCAACTGATCTTAAAAAAAATTAAAAAAATGCCCAACAAAAGTGCCAGAGCGAATGCCATTACAAGTTTTAATTCCATAAAATATCCAGCAATGAGATTGCCAGAACCAAGATTCAAAACATCTTATCCAACAAAAGTTTTCCAGAAACAATATCACTGTAGCATACAAGGACGAATTACAATAGCTGAAGCAACATCTTTACACTAATACATCATAATCGCCAAAGTAAGTAACTAGGCAGTCTACTCTACTAAACACATGGGCATACCGTTGCCTTGCGCCCACCTCGGATGACTTCCCGCGCTCCGTGCCGCATCCCGTGCTCCATGCCACTGCCGCTCACCGACCGTAGAGACTACACCGGTACCTCCCAGCCAATCTCTAGGGGTACTCTACTTCCCCCTTAGCCCCCCGAGCCGCAAAGGGGCCACCCAGTTTCCATAAGATAAGTCTAGCTTCTCAGCTCGCCTTGCAAAGGTGAGCTACCACTCCAATCTGAGCTGAGAAAAACCCAACTCCTCACAAGCAATCAGTTAAGCCACAATCCAGCAGCGTAACGTTACGCTAACCGTTCATCCCCCTTCTTCCTCATTTTCCCCTTCTTTTATAGAAATTTGAGACCCACCTACTTTCTCTAAATCATTATTAATTTAAGTTTTAATGAAAATCCTCTAAAAATTCTCTGTCGTCCAAGTGTCACTGATCCCCCACGTTTCTCCAAAAATTATTTTCTTTAAAAAAAATTAAAAGACTCATTTCCCTCACCCACCTAGAGTCGCTCCTAAAATTATTCCTCGGTGTTCCTAGATCCCCTTACAAGATTTTAATAACTTTCCCTAAAATGAAGTTGCTAAATTTAGTTCATTTTAGAAAGTTATTAATTGTTGATTCCTTTTTTCTTTTACCCTATGTCTCCTACTTTCCTTTATTATGTTTCCTTTATTACAAGTTTCCCTATTTCTATTATTTATTCCTCNCCCCCTTTTTTTTTAAACCAAAAAGATAGATGCGCTAATTAATCCTTTCATTATATTTCTAAATTCATTACTTTTATACTCTCACACGTTTTTTTAATTTTTATTCCTTTTTACAATTAAAACCACGTATTTTAATTACTTTATTCCCTCTCTTCACTTTACCCCATTTAATTTTAAGAATACTTTAACTAACACTTAGGAGGGTTTTAGTCTACGCCCTTATGTTTATTTTTGTAGGATCTTTTCCTAGGGATTATCAAAATTTTATCTTAGAGATGTTTTAATTTAGGTTTAGATTTGAATTGGGCAACAATTAATTAGAGGAGTCGTTTGGACAATTTCTTAAGGCGTTAAGGTCTTAGGGTCATCTAGGTTCGTCTCATCATCATCATCAATGTGACGTGCCCTTCAGGACGCACTACATGCTCCAAGGGTGCCACTCACCTCGTTTGTTTCTGTTGCACGACGTGCCCTTCAGAATGCACCACGTGCTCCAAGGGTGCCACTCGCCAACCTGTGTTTCTTTTATGCGACGTGCCCTTCAGGATGCACCACGTGCTCCAAGGGTGCCACTTGTCGACTTGACTGATCGATAGACATCTATAACACCTTGAGTCAACACTCCGCTAGGTGAACTTGTGGGAGACTAAGGGATCTAAGGAATAAGGCCCCCGCCTTATTGCGTACCCCTTAGAATCATCGTGAGCGACTATCGCACTCTTCCCTCATGACATCGTGGATCCTCTCGAACTAGGTAATCGTTAACCTACAGTTCGAGCCACGGCGGGAGTGCTAGTAGGCTGTGGCAGGGCTGCTGTCCACACCTCTCCCTCAACCTCTTTGGAAATCATGTGTGGCCCCTTTACTCGATATGTGAGTCTAGTTGGCAAGCCAACGTTAGCCTACATCATCAACCATCATGTCAGAACATGTCAACAACAGATCATCAAATCAATAAGATATCATGGTAAATAAATCAACTCAAATAGCACACTCCCTGACTCAATCCGGAGTCCAAGGGGTTCCTTCGATGCCTCTGCATCCTCTAGGTCAAAAACCCTACACACTCAATAAAACTAAGTCAATAGCACCTGATTATATCAAAGAAGTAGAACATCATGTCATCTATCATAATGCATCATCATCAAGGATAAATGTTCTATCATCATAAAAATCTAGATCACTTGCGAGCAAGTGTCCTCAAAGAGTAAGTTTTCTAAGTGCGCCATAGCGTGATGTTACAATTACTCAATACCATGCCAGTAGAGGTGGTAAGCCTGAACTGTCTAAAGACATTGTATGAAGAAGATGCATATTTCTCAAAATCTTGGAAGGCATGTAAGGAGTCTTTGAGTTTAGACAGACCACCATATCTTGACTACCATATATAGGAGTGGCTTTTGTTTAAAAATCAATAGTTGTGTATTCCTAGAAGTTCCATATGCCTGAATCTCATTAAAGAGTTAGATAGTGGTGGTTTAGGAGGAAATTTTGGGATGGATTAGACTGCATCCTTGGAAATGGAGATGTATTTTTGTCCCAACGTTAATAGGTATGTTCAAATTTTTTTTTAACGTTGTATGATATTCTAGATAGGAAAACAAAAAATTCAAAACACAAGACTCTATACTCCATTGCTAGTACCCAAAGGACCTGGGGAGGATATCTATATTGTGTTTTTCTTAGGATTTCCTATGAATCGAAGAAATCATGATTAAAAAATGGTAGTGGTGGATACATTTTTTAAAATGGCACACTTCATAGCATGTAAGAAGACTAGTGATGCGAGTGAAGTAGCTGCATTGTTTTTCAAAGAAGTGGTTATATTGCACAGATTTCCACAGAGTATTACTTCAGATCATGATACAAAATTTCTTGGTCATTTTTGGAGGACAATCTCAAAAAATTTAGGCTCATATATTTTGTACAGTTCAGTGTATCATCCTAAAAGGGATGGTCAGGTAGAAGTAGTGAACATGACTCTAGGAAATTTGTTGAGAATTTTAAGTGGAGAGAATCCTAATCAATCGAATTTGGCATTGGCCCAAGCTGAATTCGCATATAATGATTCAGTGAAGAGATCTACGGGAAAGAGTCCATTTAATATTGATTATGGATGTTAACCAAAAGGTGTGGTAGATTTGGTTGCATTTTCTTATTTGGAAGGAAAGAAGAGTGTCAACATGAATGATTTTATGGACAATACACATGCATTAAAAGAATTTGGGTAAATAATAAATTGCAGACCAACAATGACAGTTATAAGAAAAAAAAAGATCAACATAGAAGATATAAGGTATTCCAAGAGGATGAGTTGGTCATGGTTCGCTTGAGGAAGGATCCATTTCCTTGAGGCACATATAATAAAATCAAGTACAAGAAGGCAGGTCAGTGCAAAATTATAAAAAAAATATCTCTAATAATGTTTATCAACTCAAAATTTCAAAGAAACTTCACATATGTCATACATTCAATGTTGTTGAACTCTATGAGTTTCATGAAGGGGAGAGAAGAGCAGATGAAGGTACCCTCAACGAATGGGAACAAAATCTACCAATTAAGTTGGAGGACCATATTGAAGAAATTATTGCTACCATAATTGGTTAGAAGACTCGTCAGAAGGAGTGCATGGAATATTTGATCAAGTGGAAGAATCAAAGAGAAAAATATGCATCGTAAGTGACTGAAGATCAATTAGCATGTGTGCATAACTCTTCACTTTAGCAGTGATATGCACATGAGCTAAAGCTCATGTTTTTCTTACCACGGGTTTTTGATATAGGAGCATCCTTAGGCTTGGTAAATCCACATCACCCAAAAGTATTTCCATTCTACAAATAGGAAATGAGTCGAATAAGGACTGTGCTAGTGGTCCATTTTATTTAGTTAGTTTGTTTTAAATTTGAACTACCAATTACTCCTACAACTACTCTTGCTATGATGAAATGTGTGTTGAAACTCATGCTGAAACATGTGATCAAACTAATTCTTAAAATCATGCCGAAACTCATGATGAAACGCATGTTGAAACTCATGCTAAAACATGTAATGAAACTCGCATTGAAACTTGTGTTGAAACTTCCACATATAGAGAAATTATACAAGTGTCATGTTGAAACTCATGTTGAAACACACACACATAACGAAATTTTACAAGTGTCATGATATTTCATTTATTCCCAACATTGTGGCCATACAAATTTGATTTTTCCACGCTGGTATGAATTCATGATGAGTCATAGAGAAATCATGGCTAAAGGAGAAAATTTGACCCGAGGCCAAAAGGAATTTTAAGAAATATGGAATACAGAGACATGGTTTGCATAACAACTTGTTCTTGGAGGGAATGAAAATCATTTCAGAGCTGAGGAGTAGTTTCAAAAATAAATGGAGCATGATTTTGAATGGGTTGGTGAACCACAAAGAAAATAAATCGGAGAAGGTGTATTGGAGAGAAATATTCTAGATTGGGTGAGCACACATGAAGGAGAAATAGAATCGAAACCCATACACATAGACCATTACCCTCTCGATGTTTTCATAGTGGTTTTCAAGCACGCAAATAGCAATTTATGGCAATATTTTTCTCTTAGGATCGATGCAATATAGAAATATGTTCTCTACATTGAATTAATAACTAAATGGTATTGAAATTCATGGGTTTTCGAGTGTTTTAGTTTCCAGTGGATTCCTCATTATTTGGCAAAAGTATTTATGTTTTGTTTTTCCTCTATACATTGTGTAGCAGGGTTTGTACTATAATTGTTTGTGTGTTGCATCCCAATTACATTTGTATTAATGGGAAAGGTATTGTATGTGTATAAATAGAATTATGTTATATTCTAAGAAAAGGATTACAAAAAATGTTGACTTTATTATGATTATATATGGATGGGAGAAGAAAGAGATCACAATAAGAAATTTTTTAAGTACGATGAAAGATCATAATGAATGTTTGAATGAATCTATAAATTTATACATAACATGTTCATTATTATCAAAACATGAAATCTTCCCTCATACCACTATGCAACCATTCAAGCTTATTCTTATAGTTGAATCTTGTTACTACAAAAATTACCTAGCATACTTTGATCAAATTTAAAAATATATAAGTGACTAATCTATGCAGGACTATCTTTGGACTAGATAATCATTCAATTAGAATAGCATAACATAATGACGAATGATTAAACCACAATATCATAGAATCGGGCATACAATCCATGCATAAAGAAAGAAAGAATTTTTTATTGAGGTAGTTGCACAAAAAGGTGAGATTCAACTATGATCAATATTGGTATTCATAAAAATACATAGCCTCATAGAAACGACAATTATCTTCTCTCGATTGAATGATTACAACAATTTATTTTGGAAAACTAATCATGCATTTTGCATGCATTATTTACTCAGACAATCTATATCTAAACAATAATTGACAAAAGATAAAAATGGAAATAGATTGCATCATGTCAGATGATTGACAATACTACATCAATTACCAACATACTCCCCCTTGATGCTAAGTAATGCAGGAGCATCGCCAACAACAAGCGAGCATGGGGAAGCGCTAACAAATTTTGGCACATGATGAATTGTTTGAAATGTTTTGAAGTTTGATACGCCAAACTTAAATGTAATAGTTAAGAAAGAGCGTACTTGTAGATTGTAATCATACATTGAGTGTTCCGCTCTCGTCTGAATGACTAAGAGTCATTTATGCTAGTAAATGTAAGTAGGTAGTTTTAAATTTTTAGATTAGACAGTTTTAGGAGCCGAAGGGAAAACAAATATAGACACCCTCACTTGTATCATTGTAACATTAGCAGCATAATCAATCGATGAGAGCATAGAAAAGAAGAAGAAGAAATTTGTGTAGAAGAACCCATGTATAGAAGTTCTGACATTAATATATGAAGCTTTGATTCAGACTCATGGTGTTCAAATACTTTTTGTGTATGCTTGATTGAATGTTATGCTCATGATTGTTTTACTCTCTCATTATGAATTTTCTTTGATGCGTGAATATATAATTTCATATTTGATGTATGAAATCTGAAGAGAGGGGCAGTAAAGAATGAGTTTCAATTGTTTCTCTGTCTGATCAAGAGTTTTCCTGCAAGGAGTGTAATGAAATTGTCTGCAAGGTGTGCGTTGACAAAAGTCAGAGTTCATATATACAAGCTCAGGAGGGATAACATTGTTCTCATTCTCGCAGAAGTGAAAATTAAGAACAAGAGCCGTCCAAGGTGTGCATAGGCCGAGTGAATTCTCAGAGTTTGCAACCTGAGGGAAGAGTTGAAGGACTGATGTTGTAAAAAGAGTGCATAGAGTCTAAGACTTCAAATACTTGGAGTGTATTTGAAGAAGTGCTGCAAGGAATGCGTGAAGGAGTTTTCCCCAAAGAAGTTGAGGATTTTCCAATCAATCTCATGAGGGATAGGATCTTCAAAGTTGTTGAAGAAAAGCTCAGGAGGTTTAGTACCTTGAATCATTCAAAGGGGAGGTGTTGCAAAGTTACTTTCAGGTAGATAAGTTCCAGCGAAGGAATACCATGTTCACTTATCAAGAGTCATCAAGGAGGCATTGGACAGTCGAAATTCTCTGTGGAGAATTCGCGAAGTCTCGAGAGCCGTCGGATCGTGCAGAGGAGCAGGGATGTTACGGTTTAAAACCTTTTCATCAAGATTTGCGAGGTTGTGAAAGGCGAAGTCGTGAAACCGTGAAAGAATCTAAGTTGTCCATTAGAAGGAGGACATGTGTCACAAGATCCTCTCTATCGGGGATTTCGACATCGGGCTTCAGAGAAGGAAATCCTTCAACTTCGCGAGGAGTGAAATCGTGAGAGAATTAGAGTTGTCCATTCGAAGAGGATAGGTGGCAAAGATCTAGGGATCTCATGAACTTGGAGGTTTGTAGGGTGAGAGCCCAAGAGTTGGGTGTTCCAAGTCGCGAAGTCGTGAAATTGTGAGGAGAGAGGAAAGCCATGGGATTCAGATCATGGGAGGACCTTTGGATTAGAACCCATCACCTATCGTGCATTTGGGGGTTCGGAGATTGAGAGGAGTCACTTTCAACATCAGAAGTCACGAAGTGCCAAAAACCAGGCATGAGGGACACGTGGCAGAACCAAAAAGTGTACACGGGAAATAGAAGTGCACACACATGTCGCCTAGAGGAAGGATTCAATACTCCATTGACTTCTTGCATCTCAGTGATTCGTGATATAAAGGAACGAGAGTTCAAGCCTTCGACTCATGACGTCGCGAGTAGTGACAATGCCAGGAGAAAAGTCAACATCGCTTCTCAGGGTTTCATGAAAGGAAGGTGGACGCCACAACTCGCGAAGTGATGAACAATGAGAAGCGTTAGCGCTTAGCCTAGCCAGGGGTTGCGCAAGGAAGGCACTAAAAAAAGAAGAGCTATACCCATTTTGAGATCTCGGTTATCACGGGATTGAGAAGTAAGAGTCCGGAGTTACAAATCATGAACTCGCGAGTGGCGATTTGTGACAAGAACCTTTCAGAATTGGGCCTTGGTCATAGTGTTGTGATCGCACGAAAAGACGAAGCTTGTGCCTAGTGTTGTTTGCATAGGGGAGCTTCCGAAAGGACTTGTGGATCGATAATTTGTGATTCTGTCAGGGAATCGAAAGAGCTGATTCGGCTTGAACGAGATAAAGAATGATACTGAGAGAGGATATCAGCCCAAGGGTTGTTAGGTCTGCGTCAAGCCTCTCAGGTATGTGTAATGGTTGATATAAGCCTGCATTCTGCCTCTTCCCTTTTGAATGCTGACAAATTCTACATCTATCCATGAATCTTTTGACGTCTTCTCTCATTCCTTGCCAAAAATATGACTCGTTTAACTTTGAGAATGTCTTGTCATGACCGAAATGTCTGGCCAACCCTCCACTGTGTTTTTCCTTTATCAAATTCTCTCTCATGGAGCATTCTGGAATACAAAGTTGATTACCCTTAAACATTAATCCTTCTTGGATCATGTACTCTATCCATTGGGTTCTGTCCTTGAGAATTGGATTCTCAGCTGCTTCATATGCCTCCTTAAAATCTGGATCATCTCTGTACATGTCACTGAGATTATCAAAACCTAGTTTTTTCACTCCGAACTCCTGCAATAGCAAACATTTCCTGCTCAAAGCATCAACAACTTTGTTAGTAGTTCCAGAAATATGCCTAATTACAAAAGTAAAGTTATGCATGTATTCAACCCATTTTGCATTCTTCTGGTTCAACTTCTTCTATTGAGTCACAAATTACAAAGCATGATTGTCACTATATAAGACAAACTCCTTAGGAATCAAATAGTGTCTCCATTTCTTCAACGCCTATATAATAGCATAGAAATCCCTGTCATACATGAGGTATTTTACTTTGGCTTCGTTAAGCTTCTCGCTGAAGTATGTTATTGGCCTATCTTCTTGGCTTAAGACTGCCCCTATTTCAAATCCACTTGCATCACATTTTACTTGAAATGTCTTTTTAAAATACGGCAACACCAAAATTGGTTGTTCCGTGATTTTCCTTTTTAGCAAATTAAAACTTTTCTCAGCCTCTTCTGTCCAGTGAAAAGATGTGTGTCTCTTCTTCACTGCGTCCACCATCGGTGCACTAAGTCCACTGAAATTCCCGATGAACTTCAGGTAGAAACTAGCCAATCCATGAAAACCTCCCACCTCAAATATATTCTTTTGTGATGGCCAATTTTTAATTACATCCACCTTATCTGGGTGCATCCTCAACTTATCTGCAGAAATAACAAACCCCAAATAAATGAGCTCTGTCTTCATGAGTGAGAATTTCTTCATGTTTATTAGTATCTTCTCTTTTTGTAGCCTCTTCATCACTGTGGCCAAATTATTCAGATGCTTTGCCTATGTTTTACTGAAAATCAGTATGTCATCCAGATACACAATGAAAATTTTTCTGATGAACTCCTTTAGGACTTCATTCATCAACCTCATGAAAGTACTTGGCACGTTTGTTAAGCCAAATGGCATAACAAGCCATTCATACAACCCTTCATTGGTTTTGAAGGTTGTCTTCCATTCATCACCTTCCCTCATACGAATCTGATGATATCCACTTTTCAAATCAATATTCGAAAAAAAATTGGCCCCACTCAAACAATCCATGAAATCATCCATTCTTGGCAATGGAAATCTATACCTGATGGTTATATTGTTGATTTCCCTTGAGTCAATACACATCCTCCAACCTCCATCTTTCTTTGGAATGAGCACTGTCGGAACAACACACAGACTCAAGCTTTCTCTAACCAACCCTTTGTCCATTAAGTCCTGGACCTATCTTTTGACTTCTTCATTCTCCTGTGGCATCAATCTATATTTTTCTTTATTTGGAAAACTAGCTCCAGGTATGAGATCAATATGATGACTCACACTTCTGATCGGTGGTAACGAAGGAGGTAGTTCATCCACTACTATATCAACAAATTCCTCCAACAGTTTTTGAACCTCTTCTGGTAAATCATCTACCCTTGTACTGGTTAAAACAATTTTAGGCTTCCTGACCACAATGAATTGTGGTTCCTCCTTCTTCTTAACCTCTGTAAGAAGTTCCTTCCCCCTCATGAGAGGTACAACATTGCTTATTTTAGGTTTCACCTCCTCGACCTTAATCGGCAACAACATGTGAGTTCTCCCATTCTTCTCTAGGGTGTATGTGTTCTTCCTCCCATCATGAATCACATTTCTATCATATTTCCATAGTCTACCCAGCAATATATGACAAACATCCATGGGAATAACATCATAGAGTATTTCATCTTTATACCCTCCTATTTTAAATTCAACTAAACATTATTTAGTGACATTTACCTAATTTCCTTTTTGTAGCCATGAAACTTTGTATGGGATGGGATGTTTAATCGTCTCCAGCTCCAACTTTTCTACCATCTCTGTAGAAACAAGATTATTTGTGCTACCACTGTCCACGATGGCTTTGCATGCCCATTCTTTGGTCTTGCAAGCGGTCTGAAAAAGTATGTTCCTTTGGACCGAACTCTCCACCTACTTCTCTAGTGTTAAGAGAAATTTTTGCATCATCAACAATCTTCCGCCTTCAGTATCCTCTGCCTCAAGATTCCACCTTTGTGTTTTGTCAATGTGAGTCTCACCACATTCTTTATTTCTTTCTAGACACTCATAAGATTTATGTCTGACCTTTCCACATGTGAAGCATTTCACCACTCCACCTCTTCCTCTTCTTCTACCTCTGGTATGAGGAAAAATGTTTCCATCATCATACTGACCTTTCTGTTTGGTACACTGCCCTCTTTGTGAACTTCCACCTCTCTCAGTTTGAGTCTGAAGTTTCTTCCACTCTTCCTTGGGTTTCTGATTTCTATCCTGGACAACTGATTTTCCTCTTGTTTGACTTTTGCCTCGGCCTCTTCGACCTTGTTTTTGGCTCAGCTTCTCTTCAGCTTTTAGAGCCATCAGATAAGCATCTTCCACCATTTGAATGGTCATCATGCTCATCTCATCTTGAATGTCATATCATAGACCATTCATATACCTAACAATTGTTTCATCATCACTTTCGCGATGACCTGCCCTGATGTTCAGCCTGTAGAATTCTTCAGTGTACTACTTTATTGTCATCAACTTCTGTCTCAAATTTTTCATTCTCTAAAACAAAGTAATTTGGTAATCCCTGGGAATGAATTTCTCCTTCATCTGCACGATCATCCTATCCCAACTCTTGATCTTATGCTTGCCTTTGCAGCGTCTGTCAGCTTGTAGCTCATCTCACCACAATGTTGCATGTCCTTTAAGTCTTGTGACAACATGTTTGACTTTCTTTTATTCCTCGACATCTTCAAAGTCAAAATACTTGTCTAGACCTCTAATCCAGTCTAGAAGCTCTTCAGCATCCAGGTTTCCCTCATATACTGGAATGTCCATTTTTTCTCTAGCACCCATTAGGGATGATTTTAGGGGATAAATTTCGCTCATGGGATAATTTTCCATGGTTTTTCCCAAAAAACGATTCTCTATTCTAAAAATGATTCGCCCAAATTATATAGGATAAAATTATTTTAACTTAAAAATTGCCAAAATTTTATGCAAACTATATAAAATCCTTAGAAATTTGAATATTTTTACAAAAATGTCGCCAAACATTTATAGTTGGCATATACAGGATTAGTAAGATTCGTTAAGGTTTCTACATTTTAAAATAAATTTCCATCCTTAAAATCACCACGGGCACCCATTCTTGCAATAGCCCTAATCAGGCGTTCATTTCCTGCATCTTCTGTTGCAACTTCTTCTCCTTCATGTCCAGCTTCATCTTCACTTTCGAAATCACTGACATCTTCAACACTAGCTGTGTGCCTCTGCGTTGTCTCCATGTCAATGATTCTGGCGCGTATGTCATGCATCTCTCTTTGCATGGCTTTATTTGGCACCTGCCTACCCCTTCCTCTTGGCATTTCCTTTTCCTCTAGCAGACCGGGTGTTTGCCTGTCTCTTCTTCTCGGCGGCATGGCTAAGATTTATTTCTCACTTTCCCTGTCTAAAGTATACAAACAGAGTTAAGATCTGATACCACTTGACTTAGACCTAACAACCCTCAGGCTGCGATCCGCTCATAGGATCGTTCTTTATCTCCTTCGAGCTAAATTGACTCTTTCAATTCTCTGTTGGAATCACAAATTATCGATCCATAGGTCCTTTCAGAAGCTCCCATGTGAAAACAACACTAGGCATAAGCTCCGTCTTTTCTTGCATTCACAACGCTATGACCAAGGCCCAATTCCGAAATATGCTTTTCACAACTCGCCACTTGCGAGTTCGTGAGTCGTGAATTTCGACTGTTACTTCTCAATCCCGCGATACTCGAGATACCAAAATCAATATAGCTCTTCTTTTGTTAGCGCCTTCCTTACATGAAACTCCGAGAAGCGATGTTGACTTTTCTCCTCGCGTTCTTGCTACTCGTGACTTCGTGAGTTGAAGGTTTGAACTCTCGTTCCCTTATCTCACAAATTCCTGAGATGCAAGAAGTCAACAGAGTATTGACTCCTTCCTCCAGGTGACGCATGTCCGCCTGTCTATTTCCCGGGCCCACTTTGTGGTTTTTCCACATGTCCCTCGTGCCCGGATTTCGACACTTCATGACTTCTGATGTTGAAAGTGACTCCTCTCAACCTCCGAACCCCTGAATGTGCGATAGGAAATGGGTTCTGATCCAACGGTCCTCCCGTGACCTGGATCCCATGGCTATCCTCGCTCCTTGCAATTTCCCAACTTCGCGACTTGGAGCACCCAACTCTTGGGCTCTCACCCTGCGAACCTCTGAGTTCACAATATCCCTAGATATATACCACCTTTCTGTTAGGACCACATATTGCACCTTTTTGCCCATACTTTTTGCCATTATTATACCCTTCATCACCTGTATCTAGACTCATATTATCACTTCATCTGATCACTCCAAGGTATACAACGTCCTTTCTCATCACTATATGTTTAATTTGTTTTGCATAATACTTTACATTACTTTTTGACCTAACCATTGATTAGAAGCGCATAAGTGTCCATATTTGAAGAATAGTATTCAAGGTCGATGCTGAAACACAGAACTATCCAAAGGCGCTGTTGAACCGATGCTGAAACACGGAAGCTGCTACACAATCTGAGAACGCACATGCTGAAACACGGAGCTGCTACGCAGTCCGAGGATGCATATGCCGAAACACGAAGCAGCTACATGGTTCGAGGATGCAGATGCTGAAACACGGAGCTGTCACTCAGTTCAGAAATGCAGATGCTGAGACACA
>ML778408.1:1016742-1032073 GCA_009831015.1 Picea engelmannii
GAAAGAAAGGAATCAGATTGCCTTGTTCTCTGTAGACTTCAATCTCACAAGTGTGCTAACAGAAGAAAGGCCAAAGGTTCCTGCTTAGACAGAAAGGAACTAAGTGCTTGGTTCTCTGTTAAGATAGAGCTTATTGTTTTCTGGATTATTACTTTCATAAAAGAGTGTTAGTACTGAGTCTGTGTTTGAGAGTAAGGGTCCTGTTCTCTGATTACAAGACAGTTGTTCTTACCCATTGCAATGTTATTTTAAATGTAATCCAGGATTCTTAATTTGAACTATAAAGAATTGCAATAGGGAGATTTCTTTCCTGTGATTCAATTCAGAACTTCACTTCACTTCAGCAAGTTTAGATAGAATGATTTCTTTACTACAACACTAAGTGATTTTGGAATTGAGCATATATAGTGCGCAGCTATCTTTGAAACAAAAGACTTCCCTGGGTTGATAATTTATGTTTCACTTGGTTGTTTGAAATTAATTAAGCAATTATAGTGACCAACACTTTCCTCTTCGAATGGACGACTGCGATTCTCTCATGATTTCGCTACTCGCAAAGTCGAAGGACTTCCTTCTCTGAACCCTGATGTCTGAATCCCCGATAGAGAGGATCTTGTGACACATGTCCTCCTTATAACGGACGAGTTAGATTTTTTTGCGGTTTTTCAACTTCACCTTTCGCAACCTCGTGAATCTTGATGCAAAGGTTTTAAACTGTAACACCCCTGCTCCTCTGCACAATCCGACGACTCTCGGGACTTTGTGAATTCTCCACAGAGGATTCTGACCATCCAATGCCTCCTTGATGACTCTTGCGAAGCGAACACGGTATTCCTTCACTGGAACTTATCTGCTTGCAAGTAAATTTGCAACACCTCCCCTGTGAATGCTTCAAGGTAGTAAACCTCCTGAGCTTTTCTTCGACAACTTCGAAGATCCTATCCCTCCTAAGATTGATTGGAAAATCCTCAAGTTCTTTGGGGAAAACTCCTGCGCGCACTCCTTGTGGCACTTCTTCAAATACACTCCATGTGTTTGAAGTCTTAGACTTTGTGCACTCTTTTTGCAGCAACAGTCCTTCAACTCTTCTCTCAGGTTGCAAACTCTAAGAATTCACTCAGCCTGTGCACACATTGCACGGCTCCTGTGGTTAGTTTTCACTTCTGTGAGAATGAGAACAATGTTATCCCTCCTGAGCTTGCAGAGACGAACTCTAACTTCTGTCAACACACACCTTGCAAACAATTTCACTGCACTCCTTGCAGGAAAACTCTTGCTCAGACAGAGAAACAATTGAAACTCATTCTTTACTCTCCCTCTCTTTAGATTTCAGACATTAAATATGAAATCATACATTCACGCATCAAAGAAAATGCATAATCAGAGAGTAAAACAATCACGAGCATAACATTCAATCAAGCATACACATAAAGTATTTGAACACCGTGAGTCTGAATCAAAGCTTCATATATTAATCTCGAAACATATGTACATGGGTTCTTCTACACAACTTTCTTCTTCTTCTTTTGTATGCTCTCTTCAATTGACTATGCTGCTAATGTTACAATGATACAAGTGAGGGTGTCTATATCCGTTTTCCCTCCGGCTCCTAAAACTGTATAATCTAAGAATTTAAAACTACCTACTTACATTTACTAGCATAAATGCCTCTTAGTCCTTCAGATGAGAGAGGGACACTCAAGGTCTGATTACAATCTACAAGTATTCTGTTTCTTAACTATTACATTTAAGTTTGGTGTATCAAACTTCAAAACATTTCAAACAATTCATCATGTGCCAAAATGTGTTGGCAATGCTCCTACATCATTAAGAGGGCTCACAATCTGATCTCAAAGTTTCAAAAAATGGACTTTAGCAACTGACTTAGTGAAAATGTCTGCAAGTTGTTCTTGATTCTTTATATACCTTAGTTCTACTTCTTTCTTTTTCATCAAATCTTGAATGAAATGATAATTTAAATAAAAAAAATTGTACTACTGTGATATTTGATATGGTAGATTTGACGACATTAGTGTTATCCCAAAATAACACTGTAGGATGAATTTGTTTCTCTCCAATTTCTTCTAGAACTTTTCTAATCCATAATGATTGAGTACCTGCTATGGTGACTACAAAATACTCTGCTTTTGTGGATGAAAGTGCAACTATACTTTGCTTCTTTGAGCTCCAAGTAATAAAACCCAAACCAAAAGAGAAACAATTACCAGATGTAGACTTTCGGTCATCCAAACTACCTTCCCAATCACAATCACTAAAGCCAACAATATTAAACCTTTTAGAAGTGTAGTAATGAATACCAAAATTTAGAGTTCCTTTCACATACCTCAAAATCCTCTTGGTTTCCTTCATATGTATTCCATATGCCTCTATCATGTATATCGAAATAAAAGAAACTGAATAAGCAATATCAAGACTTGTGTGAGTTAGAAAGATTAAACTTCCAATAATACTTTTGTATGTTGCCTCATCAACTATTTCAGCACCATCATCTCTACACAACATAATTCCATGAGAAGTTGGAGTGCAGGCTGGTTTACAATCTACCATATCAAATTTCTTCAACATATCTTTTACATACTTTGTTTGAGAAATGAAAATTCCATCCTCATTTTGATAAACCTCCATACCCAGAAAATATTATATGAGACCCAAATATTTCATCTCAAATTCATTCATCATAGAAATTTGGAATTCATCCTTCATCTTGTAACTACTACCCATATATAATAATTCATCAACATATATACTTACAATAAGAATATCATTATATTTTTGTTTGTAGTAAAGTGTATGTTCACTTTTACTTTTATTGAAACCACTCTCCTGAAAATATCCATCAATCCTAGCATACCATGTTCTTGGTGCTTCCTTGAGGTCGTACAAAGAATTCTTGAACTTGTATACTTGATGTACTTTTCCATGCACTTCAAAACCTTATGGTTGTTCCACAAACACTTCTTCTTTTAAGTACCCATTCAAAAAGGAACGTTTCACATCCATGTGATGAATGTTCCATTTATTTTGAGCTTCTAATGAAATCACCATTCTAACAGTCTCTTGTCTTGCTACTAGTGCAAATGTTTCTTCATAATAAATTCCATACCTATGTGTGAATCCTTTACCAACTAATCTTGCCTTGTGTCTTTCAACACTCCCATCACTATTGTACTTAGTATTGTAGACTCATTTAGTACCAATATCTTTATTGTCATGTGGAAGTTTTGTAAGCTCTAAAGTATAATTCATGTGAATAGAATCTATCTCTTCTTTCATTTCTTGCACCCAAACCTCATTAGTAAATGCATATTCAAAACATGATGGTTCAAAATCAAACTTGGAAAGTAAAGAAAAATTTACTATCTCACCTATTGGATTTTCTTCATGTGATGGACTTTTACTCCTTTGATAGATGTTAGTTAATCTTCTTACCTTCCTTCCAGAACTTTCATTTTATGTTGGGCTTGTACTTGGAACTGGATAATTGGATGATATGATACTTGGTGGATTTGTAGCACTTGGAACTGAAATATTATTGGGATGCTCATTATCAATATCATCAATAATATCCCTATCAAAAACAAATTTAGACATATCATCATGTCATTTTTTATGAACATAAACTCCCTCTTCAACGAAAATCACATCTCTTAACACAACAATGTTATTAGTGAGGGGATTATACAACCTATAAGCCTTACTTTGTTCACTATATCCAACAAAAATGCATGACTCACTTTTTGGATCTAACTTTTGTCTCTTTTGATCAACTATACAGATATAGGCTACACAACCAAAGATTTTGAAATGCTTAACATTAGGCTTGTTTCCATACAAGGCTTCCTATGGAGTCATGATATCAAGTGCGATTGTGGGACATCAATTGAGAATATATATAGATGTAGCAATTGCACCACCCCAAAAAGAATTTCTTAATCCATTTCATTGTAACATACTTCTTGCCATTTCCACCACTTTACAATTTTTCCTCTCTCATACATCATTTTGTTGAGGTGTGTAAGAAGTGTTGAGTTTTCTTTTGATTCCATTCATATTGCGATGATTCTGAAAATATTTTGAACAAAATTCTCCTCCAAGATCAGTCCTTAAGCACTTGATTTTGCAACCACTTTCATTTTCCACAAGGGATTTAAACCTCTCGAATGTATCAAAGGCTTCATCCTTAATCTTGAAAAAATAAACCTAACACTTTCATGAGTAATCATCAATAAAAGTAATAAAATATGATGACTTACCCAAACTCTTTGTTTTCATCGGACCAAAAATGTCTGAGTGAACTAACTAAAGTTGTTAATGGGCCCTCCATGCATTTCCTTTTGAAAATTTCTCTCTTGCATGTTTTCCTTTAGCAAATCCTTCAAAAATATACTTTTGTTATTGAACCTTAGGTAAACCATAAACTAATTCTTTTTATGTTAGAATCTTCAAACTATGAAAATTCAAATGTCCATATCTGAGATGCCACAGTGACCATTTTTCCTCATATGCCATATTGGAAAGATGGTTGTTATGTTCTCCAAACATCAATGGTAACATCCTATTCTTTGACATAGAAACAAATGTAACCAACTTATTGCCTCAATTCTTATCATAAATTGTACATTGTTGATTTTCAAACATCATCTTATATTTTTTCTCACACAATTGGCCAACACTCAATAAATTATTCTCTTATTACAGACTGTAATAAATGTCTTTAAAACTTTTCATACCTTCTTTAGTATGGACTTCGATAGATCCTTTTGCAGAAACCTCCAATGCTTTGTCATCACCCAACTTGATCTTGGTTTTGAAACTCTCATCCATTGTAGAAAAGAGTTCCTTATGTCCAACATGTGGTCAGAACACCCTGAATGTACCAAATATATTTAGTGCAATTTTCATCTTTTTCATAATATAAGAACATTTTTTTTGGAGAGTCCTCATCACCTTCTTGAGCATAATTAACACCTTTTTTATTATTACCTTATTTTAATCTACAATCCCTTTCAAGGTGACCATACCTTTTACAATAATAACACTTGATATTTCTCTTATCAAATCTAGCTCTGCCTCTTCCTCTTGAACCACCTCTTCCTCTTGGATAATTCTGATTTTGACCTCTATCGTGTCTTTGGTTTATTTTGTTGCTAGTGTTCGCATATTCATTTTTTGTAATTTTCAATTTGCAATAAAAATATTTCTCGCCACTTTCTCTAAATGAATCTATTCATCTTTGTTCATGAAACATAAGAGATCCAACTAGGTGATGAAATTGAAGAGTAGACAAATCCTTGTTTTCTTCAATGATTATGGAAACCTGGTTCCACCTTGGTGTTAGAGACCTCAACACCTTTTTAATTAGAACCTATTTTTCAACAATTTCTCCAAGAGTAGCCATCTTATTGACTACATATTTTACTCTCACACAATAATCACCTACATTTTCATCTTCTTTCATCTTCAAATTCTCAAATTCTATTTTCAATGTCTGTAGCTTGACAAATTTGAATTGATCCCTGCCTTGGTAATATTCTTGTGGATTCATCCAGACATCCTCTGCAATTCTTGGAAACAAGATTTTATCAAGAGAAATTTGAATATGAAATAAAGCTTTACCATTCTTCTTTCTAAATTCCTTCTTAGCTACTCTATCATTTGCACTAAGAATGGCCCAATCTGTTGGCTTTTCATAACCTGTTTATACAATCTCCCAAAGATATTTCCCTATCAAAAAGGTCATCATCTTGATGCACCAATAATAATAATAAATTCCATTAAATTATGGAATGGGTAAGGAATTAGAGTTTGACATGACTACCCTAAAACAACAACCAACTCTCATACCAAATGAAGGATCTATCCAGGCCTATATCTCGACTAGATAATCATTCAATTATAATAGCATAACACTATAGGAAATGATTAAATCACAATATCATAGAATGAGGATTACAATCCATGAATAAATAAAGAAGGAATTATTATTGAGGTAGCTACACAAAAGGGTGGCATTCAACTATGATCAACATTGATCTTCATAAGAATACATAGCCTCATAGAACAAACAATCAGTTGCTCCTCCTTGAATGCTTACAACAATTTATTTTGGAATACTACTCATGCATTTTGCATGCATTATTTATTCAAACAATATATATATATATATATAAACATTAACCGACAAAAAAAAAACTGCAAATAGATTGCATCATGTTATATGATTGAAACGACCGCATCAATTACCAACAATACACACACAACATGCAAACAATTCATGCAAATAAATGCATATAAAAAGCCCATCAATCCAGTAAATTAAGAAAACAAACATCATTCAAATATTCATTTACAGAGTGGAATATTCATAATAAATATAATAGAAAACTTATCTATTCACAAAATAACCAATTGTTCACCTACGAAGAACTCCCAACCATAGGAATTGTTGTAAATTTTCTCTAAACAACAAGCCACCCCCAAGTCAAGGCTATGATTCTGCAGGGAGGTTTGGCCCTCATGGTTGTCCACCCTCCACATTCAGTATCCCAAAACCTAGTTTTTACTCCAACAACAATTGCAATCACCTAGCACTCTCTTCTCGTCAACCCACACAACCCAATTAATGAGATCTACTTTCTCTTATGAAAAGTCCCTCAAGGCTTCCCACTTCCACTCAAGGCTTGAGTGCACATGGATGTTAGGATATTTATGCACTTATGAGTTAGTTAAGATATACTTGGTCTAATGTGTCATTATGTAAAAGTGTGTTTGTTAGTGTTTTTCTTTAGTATGAATTAGTATGCATTTGTAGTTAAGAAATCCGACGGTCATAATATGTTCTCGACATAGAGTGATCTGACGATTTATATTCTCCTCTATCTTAACGGTCATTGATATGTGTCTTGACACCCGATTGTTCAATGATCTCTATTTAAAAAGCATGGAGGGTCATTTTACGATGATGAATTGTGAGAAATTCTCTTGTAAAATCTCTTTGTAATCTTTTTCTTTTCCATTAATATGTTGGAAGATTGGTTGTTGTCATTGATGTACACTAGTCATTGGTTTTGGACCACAAGATTGATGAAGGTATTTTTACATGAAGGAAAGTGTACATGCATACACAATAGCCATGGATGGACAGTATACATCATTTTTTTTCTGTTGGTAGGTGGCATGTCACGTCCATCCTCATGGTTGAGGAGAAATGAATTTTTGAATATGACAAAGTGAATTGAAGAAGGAAGTACAGGTCGACCCTAAAGATAATTAAAGAAATGAATTACAAAATAAGAAAGTTTAAAGTCAGCCCTAATGTTAAAAGGAAGTCACATAAAGGGTATAAATACATATCATTATACATTCATTTTAAACACACAAGTCAAATTTCATAGGAAATCTGAAGTAAAGAAGGCCCAATTTCAAGGGAGGATGAAGTCTTTTGGTGTTATGTTCTAAGGTATGTTATTTACATGTCATCTCACCATTTTATATATAACATTTTTTATAGGATGATTAAGATGGTGAAATTGATATGGTATTGATAAGACATATCTAGGTACCCATGGTAAAAATTCCATCTCTTTATTAAATACAATTTTGGAGATACACTCTCTAGAAGATAAAGTTTTTTGACTAGTCTTGAAGCTAGTCATAAATAGGTGTTCCGGGTAAAATAGTCATAACTTATTCATAGAGAATCCAAATGAAGTGTGACCAATTTCATTGAAAATATTACAGGCTTTAGTTTCTTTTGTGCGGTTTTCAAAATATGATGTTAAATATTGAGCGTGGGGCATTATGTACAAGTTCTCTCTCCTGAATAAATCAGAATTGAATAAGATCTACCATTCTCTCTATAAATTATTTTTTGGGAGGATTCACAGAGTGAAACTTGGAGGAGCTTCAGAGAATGCATTGAGTACTATTATCTATAGGATCAAAGTATTCCAAGAATTTAAGAATTGCATAAGTTGAAGAATTCTGAAAAAGCATTATCAGGTTCTATGTGATGGTTGGTTGATGGTGATGATTTAATGTAAATTTTTATTATATCTCATATATTATTGGGTGGAAGGAAGAGGAAATGATGGAGAGTCCAACCCTCTATTTATATTGGAGGATTGTATCTTCCTTTTGGAGGTTTATCCCTCCCTTTATATTTGGAAGTTGGAGCTACCTTTGGAAGTCATTACTTCCCATGAACAATAACTATTGATTATTTCTCATATATTGTGCATGGTGTATTTGTGTAACTCTTATACTATTTTTCATTTCTAATTGGATATAATTGAATGGTTTAAGTATCAGTCGAAATTTTTTTGAAATTGTACTTGATACTGATTCACCCCTCTCTGAGTATCAAAAATTTGTATCAGAGCGGGTTACCTTCAGTACAGTTTAACCACTGGAAGGAAGATCCTAAGAAGAAATGGAAGACAACATTCCAAATGGGATTCCACCATTTGATGGAAGAAATTTTGAATACTGGAGTAATAGAATGGAAAATGTTTTCTTCTCAGTTGCTTCAGGATACAATTCTTTGAAGAAGCCAAAAACTGCAACTCAGAAGGAAGCAAAAATGAACAACAAATTGGCAATAGATACCATCCTTGGTGGATTGAAATATTCATTGAAATCTAATGTAGGATCATGTGCATAAACAAAATATCTTTGGAACAAGCTAAATACCTTTATGCAAGGGAATAAGAAGAAGAAGAAGAAGTTGAAGAAAATTACAACATCTCAGATTTCAAAGAAGCAAATAGAGGTGAGTTTTTTTTCTTTAATTGTGAATATGTAGGACATGTTCAATTTGAATGTCCTCATAAAAGGATTGAAAGATATGACACTGAAGAAGAAAATTCCAATGAAGAAGAAGAAAATCATGAAGTAGAAATGATTCAACAAGAAGATGAGAATCTTAAAAAATTGAAGCATGTTGAGATTTAAAATATCAAGCTCAAAGAAATGCACAGAAAACTAAGAAGTGAATTGGGTAGCTGTGAAAATATAGTTGTAATCTTCAAGAAACAAATATAAGACTTTCAGAAACTAAGAGAAGAAATTGTTTCCTTGAAAACTCTACTCGAAGAAGCAAGAAGAATAAGATAAGTAAAGAAGGTCCAAATGATGGAGAAATAAGAAGATTCTGAGAAACTTGAAGAAGAAGTTGTCTCATTGAGGAAGATCTTAAGAAACTCTCAAGTGCCAAAAGAATTAACACATCTTGGATGCATGGGTGAAACTTCATACAATGAAGATTCAAATACCAACAAGAATTTTGAAGAAAGAGCTACAAAGATAGTTGATGAGAAGTGGACCATGATACTAGAAAGAATGAATGATTACAAAAGAGATGAATATCCAAGAAGACCTTCTACCTTTAGGAATCAAAGAAGCTTCAATCAGTATGAAGGAAACTACATAAGAGTAGATCATGAACCCAGATGGACTACATCACAAAGAAAGTCACTTACTTCCAGGTATCAAAAATTATTTCTTGGTCATTGTTATACTTGCAAAAATTTTGGACATAAGGCAACTAATTGTAGAATCAATGAAAGGAATAACTATGCAAGAAACATGAATGGTATAAATAGAAGATTTGGAAATAATTGTGGATTTGTCAACAAAAGTTATAATTCATTTTCCCCATTGATGGAATAAAATATTGTATGCTACAAATGTAATTATCTTGGTCACAAAGCACGTGATTGAAGATACATGAATGACGATGTCCCTATTCCAACCACAATATGGAGAAGGAAAGACATTCCAAACAATGAATATTGTCTAATATAATTGACCACTAAAGAATGTAAATAAGAAGATGAATGGTACATAGACAGTGGATGTTCTTCACACATGAACAAGAATCAAGATAAATTCATCATCTTGAAGAGAAAGGGTGGCAATGTTGCATTTGGATATGACTCATCTGTGAAAATAATTGGAAAAGGTGTAGTATAGCTTGGAAGAAAAAATGTAAAAGAAAAGAATGTCCTATTTGTAATGCCCAAAGGATGAGCCCCAGTTACATTGTTGAATTGTAATTATGTTTATAGGCTGGTGAGCCAAGTGTGTATAATTTGAAGACTTAGATGTTTATTAGTCCAGAGAGCCTTGATGCTTAAGGCCATGAGCCTGATTTTGTAGATGTAATTATGTAGATCATTAATAAAATATAAGCATCGTTGCGTTTAGACCAACCATGAAGAAAGAGTGATGGGGGACTAAGCTTCCACTAGGTTGGGTAAGGGAGAGGGGGATGGAAGGCTGGAAAGAGGGGCTATGTCTAGGGGCTTAAGTCCAAGAGAATAATGATAATTTCTTATTATTCCAAATCTGACTAAAGAGATATTTCGTATCATGAGTTTCAGGAAAAGGAAGGAATGCAAAATGGATTGGATGTATCTCCAGGATTACAGGTGTCGACTTGGGCGCATGCAGTTAAAGTTAAAGAGTCAACTCGTGTTGAGGGTTCTCCCCCCAATCTTCGATCCACTTTCAATTCTATTTTTCCTCTATGATCGACCTTTGCATAGCTACGCATCTCTGAAAACCAGAAGGGAAGGATGAGTTGTTTGATTTCATCAACCCAATCTATCCACACTTGTAGATCCGAGTTCATACTTTAACCATTTTTTGGTTGTTTCCTTCTATTTTCCTGAGTTGTATTGACCAGTGGTTGTTTTCCTCACCTTGATGAATCTAAGTCAAATATTGGTTGAAGAAGCAGGTTACCAGGCCCGTGGTTAAAGAGGTAGGTTTTCAGGCCTATGAGAAAATCTCTCAAGGACAGAGAGTGTTTTGAGGAGATATCTCGTGGACAGAGTCTCGTAGCTACTACAAATCTCTGAGAATTTCGGTTCGGTTTGTTGTGGAAGCCCAAGGCAAGCGAGGTTGAGAAGTCGATGGACTATGTGATAGTGAAGGTGCATACTCCTGGTGTGGGAGAGGCATGTGGGGAATGAGAGTGTGTGAGTAGTGGATGTAAGTGGCTCTGGGGAGAGAATATTTCCTATGAAATTGTGTGACTTCTTTGTTGACCTTGCCTAGCCGAGGAAACCATTGCCCAATGGAGCTTAGTCCCAGCTCGAGGGTGACCTACTGCTGAGAGTGATGAGCAGTACGGTCTAAGGCTGGGAGGTTCGTGGAAGGTCTGCACACAGTTGGTGGTTTTAATCAAGTTAAAATATAAGTATCATTCCCATGGTTAATTTATATGTTATTCATGTCTATGATTATTGAATTTTATCATGTATTCTGTTCCATGTATGAATTACTGTTAAGTCCATTTGAGTCTGTAAGGTAGCATTGATTTTTTTCTATTTTATTTAAATTCATTAAATATGCATGTTACGTATATATGTATGTTTTGCTATAGCGTTGTCTAGCCTATGGGTGTAAGTAGTGTTACCTGACTCGTATGTGGACAGGGGACGTTACAAATTGGCATCAGAGCTAGTCTGTAGAAGACAAGGTGTTGGGTAGTGTTCATGACAGTTGTGTTGATGGTTGGGAGATGTTACAAATTGGTATCAGAGCTAGTATGTAGAAGACAAGGTGTTGGGTAGCATTCTCGACAGTGGTGTTGATGGTCGGGGGAGTTTACATATTGGTTGAAGACTTCAAGAATAATCTGCTCAGTGTTAGTAAAATGTGTGATCAAGGATATACTCCCACATTTGACTCACAAAGATGAAAAATCAAAGAAGAAGGTTTAGGAAGATTGGTTTCAACTGCAACAAGAAGAACAAGTAACATATACGTCCTAAATTCACGAAAAATCTCCAAGGAATAAAGAGACCATAAAAATGAAGTGTGATTAAGTGCTATATGTGCAAGGGGAGGAGCCTCAAAGAAGAGAGTTACATTTTTCTATTAAACTCAGGGGGAACAACCCTACTCTTTGTCATTAATGTCAAAGAGGGAGAGAAATTGAGATAATGATGATAGGGGAAGCATGATTGTTGCCATCAATGAAAAAGGGGGAGATTGTTGGAAGGTTGGTTGTTGTCATTGATGTCAACCCTAGTCATTGGTTTTGGACAACAATATTGATGAAGGTATTTGGACATGAAGGATAGTGCAGATGCAGACACAACGCCCTTGGATGGATAGTATACATCATGTTGATTCTGTTGGTAGGTGGCACTTCACGTTGATCCTCATGGTTGAGGAGAAATGAATTTTTGAATATGACAAAGTGAATTGAAGAAGGAAGTACATGGCGACCGAAGATAACTAAATAAAATAATTACAAAATAAGAAAGTGGCAGGTCGACCCTAATGTTAAAAGGAACTGACATAAAGGGTATAAATACATATCATTATACATTCATTTTACACACACAAGTCAAATTCCAGAGGAAATCTGAGGTAAAGAAGGCCAGATTTCAAGGGAGGATGAAGTCTTTTGGTGATGTGTTCTAATGTATGTTATTTACAAGTCATCTTACCATTTTTTGTATAACATTTTTTCTAGAATTATTAAGATGGTGAAATTGATATTGTATTGAGAATACATATCTAGGTACCTGTGGTAAAAAATTTAGCTCTTTATTCGCTATAATTTTGGAGATATACTCTCTGGAAGATATGGTTTTTTGACTAGTCGTGAAGCTAGTCATAAACATGTGTTCCGGGTAAAACCGTCATAACTTATTCATAGAGAATCCAAATGACCTGAAACCAATTTCATTGGAAATAGTACATGCTATAGTTTCTTGTATGAAATTTTCAAAATCAGATATTAAATATTGAGGGTGGGGCATTTTGTACAAGTTCGCTCTCCTCAATAAACCTGAATTGAATAAGATCTACCATTATTTATATAACATCTTTTTGGGGAGGATTCAAATAGTGAAACTTGGAGGAGTTTCAAAGAATACATTGACTACTATTATCTACAGGACCATAGTATTATAAGAATTGAAGAATTTCATATGTTGAAGAGGTCTCAGGAAGCATGATGACGTTCTATGTGATGGTTGGTTGATGGTCATGATTTAATGTAAGGTTTTAATATCTCCCATATATTCTTGGGTGGAAGGAAGGGGCAAGGATGGAGAGGTCAACCCTCTCTTGATATTGGAGGATTGCATCTTCCTCTTGGAGGTTTATCCCTCCCTTTATGTTTGAAAGTTGTAGCTACCTTTGTAAGTCATTACTTCCCTTGAACAATAACTATTGATTATTTCTCATATATTGTGCATGGTTTATTGGTGTAACTCGTATACTATTGTTCATTTCTCATTAGATATAATTGAATGGTTTAAGTATAAGTTGATTTTTTTTTTAATTGTACTTGATACTCATTCACCCCCTCTTAGTATCCACATAATAAACTACTCCAGGTGGACGCGTCGGTTGGGTTCATGGATGTTTGATATGGTTGTGTGAGTGGTTACTGAAGATTTTCATTATCTGTTGGAATACGTTTGTTGTCGAACATGGTATCAAATATGTTTGTTGTCGAACATGGTATCAGTGCCTATTTTAAGACCCGCTCCTATTGTAGATCAAGTTGTCGCATCTTTGTTTGCTACCATTTTCGGTTGTTCCATTGCGTTCCAAGCCCTCATTTCATTCATAAACCCCTTTTGTTTCACTTGAAAAAGTTTTGTTTGCCCAATATAAGGCCATTTCAACTAGATGTAGCTAGAATTTAACTCTAGTGGTATTCTTCAAAAGTCTTATTACTTGCCTTCCAATATTTTCATATTTGACTTTAACTATAAATCATATGCTTTATCATCTTTTCTTTAACTTTCTTTATAAGAAATTTTTTTTCTTAAAATTTATGATTTTTTTTTATGTTATATGTCAATCAAATTTAAAATCAAAATTAAATTATTCAAACATATTGAATATTCTCTCAACTTTGTCACTTGAAATAAAAATCGCATTACCTCACCATAATGGAGATTCTCTAAACCTTCAAAGTAATAGCATATACCAATACATATACACACATTAGGTTTAAGGTTATGCACCTTAGAACTTAGATTTCCAACTCCCACACATCTATTTATTCAAAATCATCTTAGTAACCATTCTATTCATTCTAGCAATGCCCCCCATAATTCATTTTCTTCAAAATCCTCTTCCTTTCCATTCTAACAATACCCCCTGGTTCATTTTCGTTGGGGTGACTCATGGTTGCACCATTGTGGTTGCTGCTAAACCTTCATTGCGATTTGTCCTGTTTCTCTCTTTCATAAATAATGTACTATTAATTTTCATTGGGCGACTCATGGTTGTAACTATGTTGGTTTCTTTAGGGAATCATATCAATTTGTCTTTCTGGTTTGTTTCATAAATATAGTAAATGAAAACAAATCTGCGGCAACAGAAAACGGATTGATAGAACAGAGAAAACAGAAAACGATTTTAACAGAACTGTAGAACAGAATAGCACAAAACACCACACAGATCTCATTATTTGAATTGATATATAAAAGGAATTACATGCAAGGAAATGCTTCGTAAACAACGAAGCGTCTAACAGTCTAACAACTCACTCAGTGATTAAAAGAAGAAACCAAACAATTGACAGTTAACTAAACTAATCAAAGGAGCGATTTGCTCAACTTATTCATCTAACACACCCCCTTAAGTTGGAGCGCGACAATCATTTAACCTAACAACACTCATCTTAGATCTGAGTGATACAAATGTTTCTTTTCCCAAAGTCTTTGTGAAGATATCAGCTTGCTGATCTACTGATTTACAAAACCTTACAGTGATTACATCTTCATTTACCAATTCTCGAATAAAATGATAACGGATATCAATGTGCTTGCTCTTTTTGTTGAAGACTTGATTCTTGGACAATGTAATTGCAGAACTGTTGTCACAATATATTGGAGTTGGCTCAAATTTCTTTGGTGATAAATCACTCATTAACCTTCTTAGCCAAACAACTTGACAGGCTGCGGAAGTTGTTGCAACATATTCGGCCTTTGCGGAAGACAATGAAACAACTGGCTATTTTCTTGATGCCCAAGAAATCAGACTTGATCCATATTTGAATGCATAACCGGAAGTGCTTTTCCTGTCATCAATGCTTCCGGAAAAATCACTGTCAGTAAAACCAACTAAAAAACTTTTTGATTCTGAAGGATACCATAAACCATAATCAACTGTTCCAGCCACATACTACAAAATTCTCTTACCAGTTTGCCAATGAGAGTCCTTGGGTGACTCCATGAATCTAGAGATAAGACTTACAACAAACATTATGTCTGGTCTAGTGGCGGTGAGGTACATAAGACTTCCCACTAGCCTTTTATACAGAGTTTGA
>ML778409.1:21556-32706 GCA_009831015.1 Picea engelmannii
CTCTTCCTCTTCCATATCCTCCTCTCTGGCCTCCTTGGTAACATCCTCCATCAAAGCCTCCATGGTCTCCACTCTTTTATTCTTCTTGGACCCCAAATGCATTTGCAGTGTGATCATGCATTAACTGCAGTGACCACCAATTGTTCACATCATGGCCCATGGATTTGTAAAACTCACAAAATGGAGTGTGTCTAGTCTTCTAATACTTATGCAATGTTGGGAAATGGGGAGGTATATGATCCCATTTCCTGCAAATCTTAGACCACTTGATTTTTGGTTTAGCTGGAAATATATTTGGCATGCATGTCACCATGTAACTTTCTAGTGCAGGACACTCATTTCTATGGTTATCTTTTGAGCAACACATGGTACATGAGACATTCTTCTGTACCACCTTATCCTTAGCCATATCTTTTAGTTGCATAGTGAGGTTTGTGAGTTGATATTGGACCTATGCAATCCATTTCAATGTCTTGCCACCCCCTGGCGTAGACTCTAAATGCATTGCAATTTCCACTACCTTTGTCTGGGTCATCACCGTCTATTGGGTGAGTAGAACTCGAATGTGGGGTAAGAGTCCCGCAATAAACCATTCTAGGTGCTAGACATCTTGGAACTGAAATGTCAATATGTTCAACAGAATATTGAACCATTGGTCATAATCCCACACAGTTTCTCCAACTTGTTGCTTGATCTCTTTGATCTCAATTATGCATTGTGATTTTGGCTTAGGCTTATGAAATTACCTAAGTAGGTTTCTCTTTATTTTTTTCAGGGACCTTACTTGTCCTATTGGTGTAGTATCCTTATACTTTATGTACCATCTCAGAGCTCTATCTTTGAATTTTGTCTTCAACTGTGCAATCTTGGATGCCTCATCCATGACTCTCTTCACACACCATATCTCTTTACATATAAACCAATGTTTCTCCACATCATCTCTTCTTGTCCCATGAAATTTGGGAGGTCTGAGGGTTGAATCTTGGTTTTCCATACTTGGTATAGAGCTATGTATTCTTGATTGACTACCTGTTGTTGTTGATACTGATGATTTCTCCTACAGATATTTCTTCTACTTCTCTCACATCTACACTTTCTTCAGTTCTTTCTTCTTAATGAAAAATGCGCAAGGGAGGTGTTCAAAGAGGGGGTTCCTCCATAATCTTTCATCTTCTTCAATGGGGTATCCAAAAGAGATCCCTATCTCTATCCGTGCAAGCCTTCCTATAATCTCCAAGGTCTTTTCTCCTTCTTAGATGGCTTTGTCTCTATCTTTTGATGTGTTTGCACTATTTCTCTGTGCCCCATCTTCCTCCTATGTGACTACCTCTCTTACTATCCAAGTGGATCTAACTTTGCTCTCTCTGATCATACTCCCACTACTTTTAGTATCCTCTCTTGATACTAGGGCCACATCTCTTTGACAACCTTTCTTCTTATACACTTCTCTCTGGCACAAATCTTTCTCCAGCACACCCTTCTGGTGCAATTTATTTTCTCTTCATCTTGGATCTTACGACTTATTTGTCACCCCTTTCTTTATTTATTTTTCTTCTCTACTCAACTTGCCTCCTTATCTTGGCTCTTGTTGCATATCTCTTGGCTCTTCTTCTTTGTTTCTCTTCCAGATCCATTATTTTCTCACCTCAACCCATTTTCTTCTAGATCCCTTTTGTTGGATCCACTTTCTCTTTCATCTTTTCTTGTTCCCCCTTGTTTACATCCCCCTGCTCCATGTGGGGAAATTTACTCCACCATTCTATTGTGCTCCATGCACAAACCCCTTCTCCACGAACAACATCTTTATCCATAGAGGTATTTCTTCCAATAGTCTCCTTCTAGGGCTGATTGCAAACTTTCTTTCAACACTACATAAAGATTTGTTGCATTCAATACAAAACCCAACAATATACCCTTCTTTCACACACTAAATCCATAAATCGATAGTTCTAGCCCACTTATTATCCACATATATCAATCTATTAACCATCTTGGTCCCAAACCAATGATAATTTGGTTCCCCATATAGATTTAATCTATGTATTTCTCTTTATCCACTCTTACAATAAACAAGGAAACTCAACCAAAATATTTTCATGTAAGTCTGTATAGATGTACCTTTGTTTCCAGTTTTTGAGGTTGATCTCTAGGTTCTTGGTTTCTCATTGTGAAAACTCACCTTCCTTCTCATAGAGCTAGTCTTGTATCTCCTTCCTACAAGGTTTCCACCTCATTTCCTTCCTTCAACATGTAGCATAAAACCTTCAAGCCCCAACAACATAACCAATTATTGGCTCAAGGTTTTAGACCCAGAGTTCAGAATGCTTTACCAAGAAATACCCCATAGGAGCCAACATATTCAATCTTCAATTACTGAAGAATGTCTCACCCAAGATTCCATGAGAATCATAGAGACCATAGGTTCTATGTGAGGTGCAAAGGAAGGGAACATACATGAAACATGAACACTGTATAAACATGCATTCATTCATAACTATCATAATATTAGTACGCAGAATAATACAGAACAAACATACATTTAGAACATAACTCAGCAGATGCAAAGACAAATGTGTTTATTCTTTATTCATTAAACTCAAATGCATTCAAATACATTTCAATGCAAGAGGTGGAATCCTGCTCATGATGCATTCACAACAAAATAGAGATGAGTCGTCCGCTCAGATCTCCTTTCTCTCTCTTATCCACAGACATAATATTTCTGAACATAACAACAACTGATACAATTACAAACTGGAGCTCTAACTCATCTCCTGCTTAACATAATCATGCTACTAAATATCATTACCAGTGAAAAAAAAACCAACACTTACATATCTGCATGCAATCCCCATATCTCCCATGAAGCGTGGCAATCCTAACAACCTTTCCATCTCACCCATAACCTTCACCATGATCATTCGAGTTGTTACAAAAATGGTTACAATGATTATTAAATATCTTCGAGAATTTGACCTGCATGTGATCTCTTCAAGTCTTTACGCACAATATAAAATGTCACCTTGAAAGTTGTTAAATATAAAATCTTGGAATGCCACCTTATGGAAAGAACAAAGTCCAAAATCCTAACAAGATTCTTAAAAAAAAAAAACAAATCCTAACTCTAGAAAAGATAAATTTAATGATAATTATAAAATATAAATATAAAACTAAAATTTCTTAACGTCGATCAAAATAAATAATAAATATTTTAAATAATAATTATAAAATATAAATGTTAAGCTAAAACTTCTTAATCCCGATCAAAATCCATAATAAGCCCGTTGCTCAAAAAACATAATTTATGAAAATGTATAAATTTTGTAAAAGGAATAGATTTTTTAAACCTTAAAGGGATGGATTTGCACATAGAGCAATTACATCAATGTTTTTTTTGGTAAAAGTATATAGTTTAAGTCATAAAGTGATGTCTTGGGAATCATATGAACAAAAATTCATTAATAATCATATGAACAAAAATTCATTAATATCATTTTAATGATAATTTAAGTATTGAATTCAAACTTTCTATTGAATTCTACATGATAAAGTTAATTATTAAAATCTAGTGAATTTTAGATAATTAATTTAATTATTAAATTATTTTAATAAATTTAATTATATTAAATTTTAGATGATTAATTTAATTATTAAATTATTTTAATGAATTTAATTAATAAATTTTAGTAATTTTAAATAATAACTTTTTTTTTCCATGGAAAAAATTATCTCGATTTTATATAGTGTATAAAATCATTTACAAGACGAATACAAAGCCAATCGGTACTGAGTTGGGTAGAAGTCCTCGCACCAGAAACATGAAGGAAAGGAACGGACAAATACAAGAGTGATACATCAACGCTCAAAACAACAAGTCAAGACGAATCTATAATAGCGAACCAGATCAAGAAATGACACAAACTCGATAAGGCAGGAGTCAGCGAAGCTGATCAACGATCAGAAGATATCCAGAAATGTTGTCGAGCTCTCGATCCCGCTATCACAGTGGAAGAGCGAGAGATTCCCATCCACTTCAAGAAGCGCTCTTTTTGAGAGAGCATCAGCCTCGCGGTTAAAAGCTCTAGGAAAGTGTTGGAAGCTGATGTTTGTGAAGCCCTTGGAGAGTTCACGCGTTTTCTGTTTCCAACAAGCAACGTGGACAGCGTTGAGCTTTGACTTGTGAGTAATCCAATCTATGATGACTCTCGAGTCACCACGAACAAGGAGATGCGAGATGGACCATGAAGAAGCAAGAAAGAGGGAGACCCAAAGCCCCATGAGCTCCGCTTTGGTATTGGTCCCCTGACCACAGTTGAGATACCACTTTGTAATTCTCGCCGGATGTGTTTTGAAAAAACCCCCGGCCTCCACAGCAGAGACCATTTGAACGGGCCGCTCCATCAAAACAAGCCAGAGTAGATCCATCTGGCAAATCCAGAACAATCAATTTGGGGAGAGAGGGCTTCAAGGAAGAAGGGTGCCAGTTGTGAGAAGCAAGGACTCTTTTGAATACAACCAGCGTGGAGGGAATCCGATCCTCGAACAACGCACAATTACGTTCAATCCAAAGGTTCCAGCTTAATATCACTTCCAAACAATTCGGCGAGGATTTTTTCTGGTGCCAAGAATTAAAACAGCTAGAGATTGTATCACCGCTCCAAGTGAAAGGGAGATTGAAGTAGTTTAACGTGTTTTTCCAAACTTCCATTGAGAAATGACAGTGAATTAGAAGATGGTTTATATCTTCCTGGGCTTGGCGGTAGAGGGGGCAAAGGCCGGGCCCTTCCCAACCCCTCCAGCGAAGTTGATCCCACGTTAATAATTTTTCTTTGCCTGCAAGCCAAATAAAGATTTTAAAGTTGATCGGAATCTTCCATATCCACAGCTGAGTGAACCAGGAGGAGTCAGACTCGTGGCCTTGCTGAGAAAGCAGAGCAATGTAAATATTTTTGACGGAAATGATGCCTGTAGCATCTCCTCCCACCCACCTCAGAGCGTCCGGATTATCATTGAGGGTAATGCCTGTAGTCTTTAATGCTGAAGTGAAATGGTCCCATTCCACTGCCTCTCGGCCACTTAGGGCCAATTCAGTAGTGCCCAGCCACGAATCCGGGAGATAGTGTGAATCGCTCGGCCTCCCAACCTGCGCCAAGTTACTTCGATTTGTAGAGACGAGCTTTGAAATCAGCGATGAGGAGAGTATCGAACAGTCTTCTACACCGATGATCTTGTCTCTGCCCACAAAAATATCTGAGCCAGAACCCGACAACCATCGTAACCAATGGAGGATAACCGGTGAGGCTGCAACTAAACCCTTCCAGAAATTGGAGGCCCTCTTTGGAATTAAGGAGGGCTTACAGAGCCAATCACAAAAATGCAAGGAGCCAAAATATTTATCAGCGACTATGCGGTGCCAAATGTTGTTTATGTTTGTTGCTCTCCAGAAGGAGGAAGCCAGGAGGGTTGTATTAAAGTAGACAAGATTTTTTAAGCCCCAGCCACCTGTCTTTTTGGGCCTAGTTAGTACTTCCCATCCACAAAGATGAAAACTATGTTTTCTCCCCGTTCCATTCCAGAGGAAATTTTAAGAGAGTCTCCGGATGGATTTGATAACCTTTTTAGGGATTCTCTCCAAGGTCATCCAGTAGACCGCCAAGCCTTCCAGAACCGCTTTGATCAGTGTAAGGCGGCCGCCCAGTGAGAGCCAGATATTACACCAGCCACCTATCTTTCGTTCAAAGAGTCTAACAAGCCACTGCCACTCGTCAGGTGAAGAGGCTCTTAGCTTGAGCCGATACCCTAGATACTTGAAACCAGCACTCAGGTCAATGAAGGAGAAAGGGATAGAATTTTTGAGACAAATGAGCTCTGACTCCGTGAGACCCCAGTAGTGAATAGTAGATTTAGAGAGATTGATAGCTAGACCCGAGGATGTACAGAAAAGAGAAAGCACGTCTTGGATAACAGTCCACTCTGCTAGGTCAGCGATTGTCATGAGGAGGACATCGTCTACGAACATCAGGTGAAACAGCTTTAGGAACTTTGATACTTTTATACGTGTGATTTTTAGTTCGGTGAAGCTTTTAGTGAGAAGGAGGCTGAGTCCCTCCATAATCAAAATAAAGAGATAGGGGGATAGGGGGCATCCCTGTCGGAGTCCCCTCTCAATTTTAAAGAAGCTAGTAGCCTCCCCATTGATTAATACAACGATATTGGCACTAGTGACACAAGCAAGAATCCAATTTGAGAGTTTTTCACCAAATCCAGCTGTAAAAAGCACAAGTCTCAGGAAATCCCAATCAATGTTGTCGAAGGATTTTTTAAGGTCCAGTTTCATGATCAACGCTTTAATATTTTTTTGCTTGATACTGTGGATGCACTCATGGGCAACCCCGATAGCGTCCTGGATTCTTCTGCCCTTTAAGAAGCCGAGTTGTTCTGTTGAAAGACTTCTTCCAAGAAAGGGTTTGATCCGGTTGGCGATGACTTTTGAGATCAACTTGTAGACCGGGTTGCAGAGGGAGATCAGTTGGAAATCATTGAAGGAGAGCGAGCTGTCAGTTTTCGGGATCAAGGCCAAAAAAGTAGAGTTGAGGCTTCCAGAAATATGACCTTTTAGTCAGGAGTCCTCCACCATCTGAAGTAAATCCTCACCTACGAGATCAAAGAAGAAAATGAAAAATTCAGTAGTCCAGCCATCCGGCCCAGGACTTCTCTCCTTTTTAAAGTGAAGCAGAATGTCTTTGATTTCAGAAAGAGTAACAGGTTTTAAAAGATCTGTAACATCTTCAGCCGAAAATATTGGAGAATAGAGGCCGGCTGTAGTGGTATTTTCCAGAAGATTATGATTACTGTGGGTTTTGAAAATATTTTTAAAATATGACACTGCCTCCGCCTTTATCTCCTCATGCCCACGAATAGTCCCCTTATCCAAGCTGTCGATTGACCAAATTGAATTCCTGCTTCTATTGTAACTGGCCAAATTGTGAAAATACTTGGTATTTGAGTCGCCACTCTTTAACCAAGTCGCCCGACTCCTCAATCTCCACGCGTTTTCTTGTTCCCTTAAGATGGAGGATCTGTTCAATTCTAGAGAGGATAAAGAAGCAGAATCCGCCTCAGACAAGGAAGTGTGGGCCGTTGTATATATAAGCTCTTTGATTTTTGATTCCAATTCAACAAGACGAGTCGATTGGGCTAATTTTAATTCCATAAACCACAACTTTGAACTTTGTTTAAGGACCTGAAGTTTCCAAACCAGTCGACGCTATGGGTTTACTTCATCCAAGAAGCGAATGTCCCTCCATACCCGATGGACCATTGCCGAGTAGTCTGCATGTTCTAGCCAATGATGATTGAATTTAAATGGAGTCGACCGGTGCAGCTTCAGAGGCGTTAACTGAAGGAGGATCGGGGCGTGATCCGAAACAAAGGGAAACTCAATCCACGAAGAAGGACGCGTTGCTGAAGTCAAAAAAGTCTCAGCCACCAAAAAACGATCAAGCCTTCTAGCAATGGCATCTTTACCTGTGCGCCCATTTCGCCAAGTAGGGGCTAGACACGTGGGCTAGACATCAATCAGGTTGTTTGCTGCAAATAGTGATCTATAGGAAGCCTCTGGAAGACCCGGCAAGAAAGTTCCACCCCAATGTTCTTCTGCGGACAGAATAATATTAAGGTCTCCACCAAGAACAAGATTTGGGATAGAGAGCAGTCCACTTTCTGCCAAAAGTTTCCAGAATAGTGGTTTGTTCGAACAAGGGCCGTAGACATTGAGAAACGCCATCTCCTGACCAGTGGGCAGATAGAGTCCAGTCAAAAGGATGCCCCCCTTTGACATAAAATATTTTAGCGAAAGGAGATCCGGATTCCAGGCACCAATAATCCCCCAGAGTTGCCCAGGGAGCTAGCATCTGCAGTAATCCACGAAGGCCTGAAAAGATGCAAAAAATCTCTGGAGAGGAGGTCTGACGACAGGGTCTCCTGAAGGAAAATGAGATCCGGCTTTGTATTCTCCATCAATCTTCGGAAGGAAGCCGCCTTGAGGGGGCCTCCGATCCCCCTAATGTTTAAGGAGAGCACAATCATTATTTTGTTCTCGCCAAGGCCTTCAAAGCTCTAAGGGCCTTTCCGTCCTGCGAGGGACAATCAGTTGCAACTGGCTTTGTGCTTTAAATAATAACTTTATAACTTATATATCTCACCCACACAAATATTCATTGCAGAGTTAATATTATAATATCTTTACAATTTACAAACAATAAGTGATGTCTTAGGAATCATATGAACAAAAATCATTAATATCATTTTAATGATTATTCAGGTACAAATATTTTAATGATTATTCAGGTACGAATTCAAACTTTGTATTGAATTTTAGATGATTAATTTAATTATTTAATTATGATAAAGATACTAAAACATTCACCATGGACAAGACAATAATATAGAGGGAAGAACTTTTAAGGTAGGGAAACACCATCAAATACTCGTTATGAAAGGAATCACTCCACAAGTCATGCTTGCTACAAGACAATACAACCCAACACCTATCTAATACAATAATACTCATCTGTATTTATACTTTCTTGAGAGTATTCCTAGGGCTTTATGTCAACCACCCCTTATTATTATATTATCTCATTTTAATCACATAATGGGCCTTTTTTCCATTATTATGGCCACATTATATTCGTTATCCCATTGGGTACCTCCCTAGATGCCCTATATTATCCTCCCTAGTTACATGACATTCCACCCCCCTTGGCATGTTTTGTCAAGGAAACGTTACAACGTCATATTTGTAAATTTAGAAACAAAAACAAGCCAAATATCAAGGATAAATCTCTGATCAACTATATTCTAAGATTTGTAAAAATCATTTTTTAGAAACAAGGAGTCCTAATTTTTCTTGTTGGTCCACTACATACATTCCCAAGAAGTGATCAATGTGTCTAGGATGAATCTTCCTTTAACAAAACATGTTTACTCTGATTTTTTCTGAAAACAATCTTCCAAATTCTTAACACCAATACCTTGGCCAAGATTTATAATAAACATTAAGAAGTGTGGTTGACATCTATCCGTTAATGGTGCCTCTAGTAGAAATATTATTCATAGTAATATCAATTAGGCCTTGATTTAAAAGTCTCATCACCAATCATAATCCACATTGTCTTAAAAAAATCACAAGGAAGCTCGTCTATTTAGAAGTTCCTACCATCCTTCATCTTGGATAGGGTGAGGTAGAGATAATATTTAGATATCTCCATACTCAACACTATCCTTTCAAAGGGACCCACTTTGATTGACACAACCTTACTGCTTACTTATATAGCATCCCAAACCCAGTTCAAAATAGAATACAAGGCCAATTTACTATGGAAATCAAGGCCAAACATGTTTCTAATATCCTCCACTACATCCTCCGCAATGCCTCTAGGATTTCATAGAATGCCCTTTGGAAGAGTATTTATGGAAGTTACAATCTACTCATGCAAGGATTTGTTGGCGAACCACCCTTTTCAAAGATTATAGGAAAATAGTATTGATCCATTATATCGGTATCTTGCAATGTGCCAAGATTAGGACTATATATGTTTTTTGGTATGTTCATTATAAATGTGCCTTTGAGAGTAGTGATTAGGTCTATTGATTCATTTTGTATGAATAATTTCTCCAGGTTAGAGAAAATGGTTATGGAGAAAAAAAATTAAAGGTTGTTTTTCCAATTTTAGCCTCACTTCATTATTTCCTTTGCAATAGTGAGAAAAGTGATTTCCACTCTCTCTCTTTCTCATGCACACTCCCTCTCTCCCCCTTTTTCTTTCCCCCTCCCTCTCACTCTATTGCATAATTCCACTCTCTCCCTCCCCTCTCCCACCCTTTCACTTTGTTGCATAATTCCACTCTCTCCCCCCTTCCCTCGCCCTCTTACTCCTACTTTGGCTCTCACACTCTCTTTCTATATAAAATGCTTTCTTTTAAAAATGATTAGAAAATTATTTAATTTTATTTGAATTGTATTACTTGCCATTAATTTAAATTATGTTATATACCATTAATTTAAATTTTATACTTACCATTACGACATCATGTCTTCCAATACAATTAACACTTACAACTACTAAATTTTGTTGATGTGTCTTGTTCTCATTAGTTTTTCACCTCTAAAGTCTATCTACTAGATCTTGTCCTTTTCTTAAGTGTTTATTTTTGGTAAATAAAAAGAAAGGATTATATTTTATTTACAAGAGAATTATAAAAGCTAGAGTTGAACCCAATCCAACCAACGTAAACCATGTCATATTCATTTGGAAAGGAGCCATCTGTTCCATGTGACTAATCAGGAGAAACAAGTCTTCCATAGAGATTTCTTCAAAATTCAGGGATGTCATCCGAACAAAAGATGAGTAAGCATTCATAGTGATTATGTTAACAATTCATATAATTGTAGATATATTCTTATCCAATATAATAATAATAAAAAGGAGAAAACTTTTACCAAGATGCATGATCATGTTAAGAGAGAAAAGGGGGTGTAATCAAAATAAATAAAATAGAGATGCATAGGTTATTAGGCAATCGAGATTTTTGCATATTCATGAACTCCCAAGGAAACCATTTGCAAATCATCAAGGGTGATCTTAATTTTATGAATACCCACCTTCATCTTTGTAATGCATTTCCTTAAATTAACAAGAGAATTTGAGATGTCCTTACCAATGCTCACCAAGCCATTCTCGGATTTTTGGGCATCCTCTAGGGTAATGGCTACAAATTATTTTATGGAACAAAAGATGTTGGTAGTCCCAGCGAAGAGGGCCAATATCCCTCTTTTATGGCCTAGGTCTTGCAAAATATCACTTAGGATGTAGTCTTTGTCTTCCATCTCTTAGGCTGTAATGCATCCACAAGCTTACTTGTCCATACTCTGCACAATGTCAACAGTGCTCTTAGAGTATTTAGAGATAACTTATCCCTCCAATATTTCCTCAAATTTCTTGTGCTTAATCATAGAGGGAAACTATCATGGACTTAAGAGTCTTACCCTAAATTTTATTGTTTTCATCTCCAATCATGTAGTACTGCCTTTCCTTTACCACAGGGGCTTGCCAAACTTGCACTTATTACAACCAAACTACACATCT
>ML778409.1:65819-107660 GCA_009831015.1 Picea engelmannii
CAAAACCCGTTGTAACTTCCTCTTCTTTCTCTCACAGTCTCCTCTCTCAGAATACAATATTCACCATCATCCATAGCCATAATACATTTCCCTCATAAAAGAGGGTTGCCTTCTAGGGCAAAAAACCCTAACATAATCTCTACTGTTAGATCTGCAACCTTATAATGAACGGTCCAGATTTACAATGAAATTACAATATACTTTTACAAGGCAATTTTTGCTTCGGGGGCTTCACCCCCGAACCCCCGCTGGGGGCCCGCTTGCCCCCAGACCCTGCAGAGGGGGTACCCCCCCTCTGCACTCCCCCACGTGGAAGAGTGCACATACTTCTGGGGTGTAAATACTTCATGGGGTATAAACACGGCTGAAAGCAGGGACCTCTAAATCAGGAAGATAATCAGGCTCCACAACCAACAGGATATATAGATGAAATTCTATGTGATGTAATTCCCATGGATGTATGCGATATTTTGTTGGGAAGACCATGGTAGTTTGATAGGAATTTCAATCATGATGGGAGGAAAAATACATACACCTTAGAGAAAAAAGGTAGAACACACATGTTGTTTCCAATAGAGGATAAGAAAGTGAAAGAGGAAGCCAACACAAGCATACTTCTCATGAGAGGGAAGGAACTCCTGAAAGAATTCAAGAAAGAATAGGAGATGCAGTTCACTATGGTGAGGAAACCTAGAGTTATCCTTACAAGTACTTCGATGGACGAGTTTCCTGAAGAAGTTTAGGAATTGTTGGATAATTTTGCTAACATACTGGTGGATGAGATGCCTAACTCATTTCCACCCATTAGAAGTATCAGCCACCATATCGATTTGATACCAGGAGCAAGTATACCAAACAAAGCAGCGTACAGATTGACACCTTGAGAGAATGAGGAAGTAAAGAACCAAGTCCAGTAATTGTTAGACAAGGCTTTGGTCAGAGAGAGCTTGAGTCCATGTGCAGTACCGACTGTGTTGAGTCCAAATAAGGATGGAGGATGGAGAATGTGTATAGACTCAAGAGCCATTAACAAGATCACCATCAGGTATAGATTTCCTTTACCAAGAATGGATGATTTAATGGACTGTTTAAGTGGAGCAAATTTCTTTTCTAAAATAGATTTGAAAAGTGGATATCACCAGATTAGAATGAGAGAAGGTGATGAGTGGAAAACAACCTTTAATACAAATGAAGGTTTGTATGAGTGGCTTGTTATGCCATTTGGCTTAACAAATGCCCCAAGTAATTTTATGAGGCTGATGAATGAAATACTAAAATATTTCATTGGAAAGTTTGTAGTTGTATATCTGGATGATATACAAATATTTAACAGGACTAAAGAGGAGCATTTGAGGCACCTGAAACTAGTGATGAGGAGACTACAGTAGGAGAAGTTGTTGATAAATCTAAAGAAGTCCTCTTTTATGAAGACAAAACTCATTTACTTGGGTTTTGTGATCTCTTCAAATGAACTGAAGATGGACCCAGAGAAGGTGAAAGAAATCAAGGAATGGACGTCACCAAGGAGTATGTTTGAGGTAAGGAGCTTTCATGGATTAGCAAGTTTCTATAGGAAGTTCATCAAAGACTTCAGTGGAATTTGTGCACCGATGATGGATACAGCGAAGAAGAAGAACAATTCTTTTAAATGGATAGACGAGGCCGAGAGGAGCTTCAATATACTGAAAGAGAAAATAATAGAATGAACAATTATGGTCTTGCCGAATTTTGAAAAGACATTTCAGGTGAGATGTGATACAAGTGGAGTTGCAATAGGAGCAGTTATGAGTCAGGATAATAGACATGTTACCTATTTCAGTGAGAAACTAAATGAGACCAAGAGGAAATACTCTGCATATGAAAAGGATTTTTATTCCATAATTTAGACATTACCTTGTCCCACAAGAATTTGTCTTGTATAGTGATAACCAGGCTTTACAATTCATAACCAGACAGGAAAAATTGAATCAGAGGCATGCAAAATGGGTTGAGTTTATGCAGAATTTTACTTTTGTCAAAAAACATATTGTTGTGAATTCTAACAAGGTTGTTGATGCATTAAGCAGGAGATGTTTAATTCTGCAAGAATTTTAGGTGAAGACCTTGGGGTTTGAACACCTTAAGGATATGTATTGTGATGATACAGATTTCAAGGAATCATACAAAGCATGTGTGAATCTTGTGCTGAGAGACAGAAGCCAGTGGGTAGAGTACATGATTCAAGAGGGATTGATGTTCAAGGGAAATCAGTTGTGCATACCAAAATGCTCAATAAGGGATAACCTTTTGAAGGAAAAGAACAGTGGAGGATTGGCAGGACATTTCGGCCATGATAAAATGTTTGCACAGTTGAGAATTTCATACTATTGGCCAAGTATGAGAACAGAAGTGATAAAGTTTGTGAACAGATGTAGAATCTGCCAACATGCAAAAGGAAAAAGACAAAACACTGGATTGTATCAACCATTGTCGATACCAGAGAAGCCTTGGGATGCAATAAGCATGGATTTTGTGTTGGGACTGCCAAGAATGCCAAGAGGATTTGATTCCATATTTGTGGTGGTGGATAGATTTTTAAAGATGGCACACTTTATCCCATGCCAGAAGAAAAGTGATGCAACACATGTTGCAAATCTATTTTTCAAGGAAGTTGTGAGACTTCATGGCCTACCCAGAAGCATTGTCTCGAACAAAGACACAAAATTTGTTGGTCACTTTTGGAGAAACCTGTGGAAGAATTTGGGGAAAGATTTGTCCTTCAGCTCAACTTATCACCCTCAGACAAATGGGCAGACTGAGGTGGTAAACAAAAGTTTGGGAAATTTATTGAGGCGTCTAGTCACTTATCATCATAATCAGTGGGATCAGATTCTACCATAGGCAAAATTTGCATACAATGACTCACCAAACAGGAGCACTGGAAAGATCCCATTCCAAATATTGTATGGAATGCAACCCAGGGGAGTATCTGAGTTGAAAGACTTGGAACAGAGTGAGATCAGGAGCGCTAGAGCAGAATATTTTGCTGCAGAAATGCAGAAGATCCATAGCCAGATCAGAGGACAGTTGCAAAGTTCTAACCAGAAGTATAAACGCAGATCTGATCAACATCACAAATAAATTCAATTTGAGGTAGGAGATCAGGTTCTGGCACATCTTAGGAGAGAAAGGTTCCCTAGGGAAACATATAATAAGTTAAAGATGAAGAAGATAAGACCATGTAAGATCTTGAGGAAGTTTGATGAAAACGCCTATGAGATTGAGTTGCCAGATGATGTGGGCATATTGCCCATATTCAATGTTTCAAACCTGTATCCTTATAGGAAAGATGACACAGAGGGATCAAAATATCAAGAAAATATTCGGTGGGAAAAACAAATGCCTATAGAAGAAAAACCACAGATGGAGAAGATCATTGATCAGAGGAAAACCTATTTTGAATATCTAGTCAAATGGAAGGGACACCCAATAGAATATGCTAGCTGGGAAAGTGAAGCTTCTATCTAGAAGCCTGGAAAATCAGTGCAGGAGCTCATGGATAGGAGTCCATGAATTTTTTTCAAGGGGAGTATGATGTAAGAGCATCATTAGAAAGCACGGGGAGAAGGACCACTCAATGCATGGGAATCTCTTCGGAATCTCAACACTGGCAGTTACGAAGCATATTTTTGAAGCATGCCTAAACTCAGCGCCAGAAACATCTTTGAAGAATGCTTGAACAATTGCGATCGAAGTGGGAGTTTCCACTCCTTCTATGGAATGGGACTGGACTAAGATAATCGTAGGTTAGGTTTGGAGTAGACAAGTAGTCAAGGGGGAAACCTAAGAACCCTTTGAGATAAATAGAGGTTTTGTATGCCCAAATGAGGCTAGCTACAAGTTAGTACAAGATTTCTGATTTTTCATCTTTTGTTTTGAATATAGTTGTAGCCATTTTATTTTGAATGAATATAATAGAGGAAAATTGATTCAAATGCATGGTGTGGACATTGTTTGCAATTTCATGTTATTGTGATCTCATGAATGAATGAATGAATGAATTTGGTTATGAGTCTATGGGACTATGAATGTTAGGATAAGTTTCAATTTTTTCTCTTCTTTCGAGTGGTGCAAGGTGTGCACACAGAACGTAGCGAGTGTGTCGACGGGATCTATTTCAGTTCCAAATATCAAAAGAGATAACACAAAATTTTCCCTTTGGAAGGAGTGCAAAGTGACTGTTGCAAGGTGTGCACAATCGTCCACAGGAACTCGAACCTACGTAAGAATCTGTTTCAAAGTGTGCACAGAAAAAAAGGAGAACGCCAGGAGGGCAAGAGGAAGTTCTCTTTGAGAAATCCTTTAGATTTGAGTTATCGAGATCCCTGAAATGTAAAGAGTGTGCGGGAAGTCGAAGTCTTCATGAGACCAAGATCAGGAGGAATAACACTTTTCATAAGTGTTAACGAGATCCAAGAGTCAGACTCCCAGGAGGAGCAAAGGTCGAAAACCTTTGAGGACTTAGAAAATATTCTAAGTCTGAAGAAAGATTAAGCTCAAGGGAAGAGATCTAGATTGTCTGATCAACGTCCAAAAAATGAGGAGAAACCGCAGAGGAGGAAATATCTTAGTCATTCGATCTGAGTGAAAAAGAATCATAGCTACCCAATCAAGGTAAAGTGCACTAACGATAAGATTTGAAGGTACACAGGAGGAGTGGGGTTACGAAATTGTGAAATCATTGGAGTTGTCCATTGTCAAGGAGGAAACGTGGTGCAAGATCAGCGTTTCGCTGATTGGAAGTCCAGGATAACCAAAGGTAAAGGTCGTGAGAGCTTGCGAAATCTAAGTTCACGATTTTATCTAAGTCATCAGATCAAGGAGAGGCCTGGACCATTGATTCATTTCGAGGGAAGTAGATATTGGGATTTCGGATATCGAGAGAAGGGAGTTGAACGGTCCTCCAACTTCATGAAACATGAAGTCCCGATATGAAAACAGGAGATCAGGACCGTTTGGTCACAGGGATTGTGGACCGTGGATCTGGCAAGTGAAACTCGCAAGTTCAGGTTTCGGAGGGACGAGCAAGCAAACTTCGCGAGACATGAAGTCATGAAACACAAAATCGTGGGGCGCTTGAAAGATTGGCCCATGGTCATAGCGAAGGGTCATATCGATGAAGGTGAATAGAGGGGGTAGCACGCGCTAGGCTCCTATCAGGATTTTAGAAGTCAGGATAGTCGGGGTGACTCACATGCAAAGGCCCGATATGCAAAGTCATGACGCGCCTTCTGATTAGGAGACTGGTCACAGCCTTGTTCACATAAAGGGAGGGGCTTAACCAGGAGAGTCGTCGCCTAGATACACTGAAGCTTAAAGGCTTTAAGGAGAAAACCATGGGTTCCATATAACCTGCGCTTTAAGGGAAAGAGTGTCTGTTAAGTGGAATTAAGGTTCTTGAGCGACCGAAGAGTCAATCAGACTCAGTTTCTTGATCGATCCTAGACCAGGAGGTCACAGAACCCTTAGGAGAGAAGGGGGGTATGCATAAAAAACTCCTACACATCCACCATTCTCGTCGTTAATGAGGCACTTATGAGCGTCTGTATGATCAATTTGCCAACTCAAAATATCAATACATGGGAAAACTAAAGTTTGGCAGGCTACCATGTGCAAGAACGACTGTCGAATTTTCAGGAACACCTGTTTGTCAAGCTCCCTTACATCCGATTCGTTGTGTGGGATACACTCCGGGTAATATTCCCAGTTGATTATGTTGAATAGATCTCCCCACTATGGGAGCATTATTTTGGATCCAGTGGCCGCTTCCGTATCGCCAAAGACTAGGAGTTGAATTAATGCTTTCTTCGTCGAGTTTTTAATGACTGGCTTCACCTTGGGAACGTATTCCAACTGCCTCACATTGCCGAGAGAAGAACCCTCACCAATTTCTCCCTCCTTTATCTTAGGTGCCCTCAGCAAGCTTCTGGTCGTTGGCTTTGTTGGAGGAATTTTTTCTTGTAGCTAGAACATATTTAGACACTGTGTAAAGATCAAAAACAAATTACGACATTCAAACTGATAAAATTTAACACATACCTCTTCTACTAGCTTAACTTAGTTTTGATGGTCTGAGAATCAACAGAGTCTTGAGATGCTCTCTTCGCTTCTTCTGGTCCTCTGGAAACAGAAACTTGTGTGCATAATGGAAGTGTTTGAATTTTTTTTCATGATTTAAACAAAGATGAACTTACCTTGTCACATCAGATATTCAATTCAGGATATGAGTGTGGTTCTACAAAATCTGCCTCTAGATCTTCATCATGTTTAAAATTAAATTCAATCGTAAGTTGGCGACACGGGTGCGGGCTATAATATGGTCTATCGAAGATTTCAAAATCTTGCTGTTCAGTTGGCGCGCGAGGTAGAAACATATGGAATGAAATATTAATTGGCCTATTAAATGGCAGAATCCAATCATATCTTGTGCTAAAAACATCCAATCTTTTCGCTAATTTGACGGGCGGATCGGGAGTCATGGCCTTTCTTTAAACATTGTTCGTTAATATTTCCTAGAAAAAACTATGACGTTGATCCCTCTTTTCGTACAGATCTGACATGGAAAAGATGACTCAGAAGTGTGACTAGGACACAGGGAAACCTAAGGTGACTCAGGACGAAACTGGGCCATACAAAATGCCCGTGTGTCAAATACATGTGGCGCTTGAGACTGACATATTTGTTTAATTGTGTTATTAAGGATTGGGGAATTTTCCTTAGCCGATCATTTCAACAACATATCCTACCCTGTCGATGTTGAAAAGTATCAAGGATCAACGATCAACAATAAGCTTAACCAAGTGCTCCCGGATTAACCCCTTCAAAAAATGCTGATGCCAAAAGTGCATCGGGGGTCGGTGATCGACGATGTGTCCATGTGGAAATTTTCAATGATTTAACCCTTTGATATTTTACAGACCCTGAACAAATGCATCCATCATCGACTATCGGGTTTTATCATGGCTCATGTCAATTTTTTAGCCCTCTCATATTTCGTCGATGCCAATGGGAAATCGGGTAACTCCTAAATCTTCTTGGCAAACAACTAGCACAAAGTTACTCCGTCTTTTACTAATGTCGATGATACATCAGTGATCGATGATTATTGTTACTTTGTGGTTATTTTACCTGCTTGGATTTTTACGACGCCAAACAAATGGTTATTCTTAGTTAGAGTGCCAAGTTATGGTCTATAATATGGCTATTCTTAGTTAGAATGCCAAGTTTTTTTGGACATAAAGGTTTTCACATTGACAAGTTCAAACAAAATCCACTTTGATCGATGATAAAGTCATGAAAAAAATTTTAGCAATCCCTCCATAGTAGACTCAATTCATACAATCAAAACAAAAGGAAACAAGTGGTACCCAAAAGGTGATAGAATTTCATAAAGGCTTTTAGGGTGTGTTGAGTGCTCAACAAATGGTGATTCTCTCGGAGAAAGAAGAATATTTGTTCCTTCCCTTGGGCTTAGCTGATGCGGAATCTGGTTGAGAAACTAACTTGCTGTGATTTTATTAGAGTATTTCCCACCCATGCATGTACAATTCCCCTAGTTCATGAATCTGGGTCCACCTATAGAGTTTATCCCTTGTTCCACTTTCATTCCTCTTGACCGTGACCCACACCCCCTTTTGACAAGAGCCGAGTAATGAATTCACAAGCTTGAGGCCATTTTAGTTATCATTATTCACTTTCTACGATGTTGCTCCATTGCTAGCGAGCGTCCATAGCCCTGGCGGAGTCACCCCGACGTCACAGACCTTTCTCCACTATCAACGAGCGTCCATAGCCTCGGAGGAGTTGTCTTCATACTCTGTCCTACTTTTCACTCATTTAATATAATTGATTCATTTATGGCAGAGATGCCCTGAGTGAGTGGGAGAGGAGGATGTTTGTTATCTGCAAGACGAAATTCTTAACATGAAATTATTCCTAGCTCTGTTTTAGAGGTACATGAGGTTCTTTCCAACTTCCCATATTTCTCTTTAGGATTTAACAGACCATTAGGCAGACACTTCATCACTCACTAAGGTTCTTTGTTTGAAAAGACAAGATATAGGACTCTTTGAAGAAAAATGCAATTGTCCAACATTTCTTATTTTGCACATAAGCGCGAGTTAGGAGCAAATTTTTCCACACCATATTTATTTGGGTCAACCAATGCTTTGCGGAAAACAACTTTATTACATGAAAATACCAAACAAAAGGAAAAAGACAGGACTAGAAGGACTCTGCAATCAGTCTACCTTACACCTACACATTTATCCTAATTAGAAAATATCATGAAAAGACGCACACACACATTTTTTTTTTTAACATAAATATTGTTTTAGGGCTCGACCATTCACCGGGAAGGCATCAGGTTCCCCCCTCATATTTTGAAACTGATACATGCCTCCCCCATTTTTCTTGGATACCTGAAAAGGTCTGATCCATAGATTTTGGAACTTCGAATGTTTTCCCTTAGGTTCGTTTGCTCTATCCCATTTCAAGACTAAGTCTCCTACTTCATAATTATTCTCTTTGGACTTATGCTTGTCAAACCATATTTTAACTATCTGTTGATGAGCCACAAATTTATATTTTTCTTTCTCCCTTACTTCTTCAAGCATGAAGAGGTTATCAATTCTTTGTTGAATAAATGATGAGGGCTCTCCTCTTGAACCTTGATCAAGCTGAAGTGACGGAATATAACCCATTTGGGATAATGGCTTCTTGTCCGTATACCAGAAAGTATGGCGAGTTTCCTATAGATTCCTTGGGTGTTACTCTATCTTCCCATAAGGCATTATGAAGAGAGCTATGCCAATCTCTCTGATTGTCTGTGACTATTTTCTTCAAAATCCTTACTAGGTTCTTATTAGTTGATTATGCCACCCCATTTCCTTGTGGATAGTAATTTGCAACGTATCTTATTATTATTCCTTTGTCTAGAATGAACTCTATTAATAGAGTAGAAGGGAAATAAGCGGCATTATCAAACATAGGAATAGAGGTAATCCCAAACCTCATGATCAACTGTTTTTCTATGAATTGGATTATAGCCTTTTCATTCACGTGAGTCAGAGGGATGGCCTCTTCCCATTTCATAAAATAATTTGTAGAAGTCAGTATGTATCTATGTTGTTTTGACGAACTCGAGGAAATATCCCCTATGACCTCTAACCCCCATTTCTCAAATGGTATGGATATGGTCACTGGTTTGAGTGGGACAACTTCTCTCTTTTCTCTCCCCGTGCTCATTTGACAAGTTTTACAGTTCCTCGCATATGTATGAACGTCCCTAAATAGAGTAGGCCAGTAATAGCTAGCTCTTAATATTTTGTGAGCTGTGGTATTCCCTGCAAAGTGTCCACCTACAAGACCATCATGGAGCTCCCTTAGAACCTTTTCTGCATATTCAAGTTTGAGACATCTCAAGAGTACTCCATCATAGTTTACGCAGAAAAGTACTGAATTTATGAGGCAATATGTGCAGATTTTAGCTTGAGAGTTCTCCTTTCCCTAGGGTTTAGTTTTTCTGGGAAAGTCCCATGATGTAGGAGGTAGGTCAATTTTCCATACCAAGACTTTGGCCCTGGGGGAATGTATAAAACTTCACTACACCATAATTTTAACTCATTCTCCCACCTGGGGTCTTCATTTATTCGATATTGGGCTTCTTCAACCAGTTTGCACAATGCTTGTCCCTTTACTAATTTGGTAGGTTTTGTATCTAGATCAAATTCTTGGACCGCTGCCATCCAATTTCCCCTTCTCTCCCCCATCTCCTATTGAGTGAATAGGGATTGGACTACAGGATGAGGCACAATGACTTTGGTGTGATTTATTAGGATGTAAGATCTGAAATGTTTTACTTCTTTGTACACCACATAAGCATGTTTGTCCATAGTAGGGTAATTCAATTTGTCTCCTTGGAGATTAGTGCTCATAAATGATACCAGCACCTCATTGTTATCATCATCCTTCTGAGTCAATACTTCAACTAAAGATTGGTCAGAGGCGAAAGTATAGAGGAAAAAATATTTACTAAAGTCAGGACTTCGCAGTACCAGAGCTTGGGATATAGCAGTCTTGATATTGTTAAAAGCATCTTTTTGCTTGTCATCCCACTTAAAATATGCATCCTTGCGGATATTTTTTTGTAAAGACTTGACTGTTTCGGAAAAATCAGGCATAAATTTCCTCACAAAATTAATTTTCCCAAAGAGGGATTGCATAGCCCTTTTGTTATGGGGTAAGGGAAGTTGAGCTATCAACTTTATTCGTTATGTATCTATATGAATTCTTGCTTGAGATATAATATGACCTAATAGTTTTCCTTCCTCGACACCAAAGATATTTTTCTTAGGGTTTAAAGATATTCCATATTTTCTAGACCTTTCAAAAATTTGGGTTAGATGTTGGATGTGATCCTCTCTATTCTTTGAATACACAGTCACGTCGTCCAAATAGACTACTACACATTTGTTAATCAATCCCTGAAAAGCTACGTCCATGGCCCTTTGGAAGGTTTCCCATGCATTAATCAACCCAAAGGGCATGTGTTTATAAGAGGAAGTTCCCTCCTTGGTTCGGAAGGTAGTTTTCAATCGGTCTTCCCCTAAAACTAGAACCTATTTATAACCTGAGAAACCATCTAGAAGGGAAAAAATTTCAGAACCAGACATTGTCTGCAAGAGCTGTTCCATGGGTGGGACTGGGTAGTTATCCTTTTTTGATGCTCTGTTAATATTTTTGAAATCCACATATAGACAGATATCTCCATACTTTTTCCTTACAGGAACCAAATTTGCTACCCAGACAAAGTGTCTAACCTGAAAGATAATCTTAACATCTAGTAATTTCTTTAACTCTTGATACATGAGGGGTTCCAGAGATGAATGATTCTTTCAGAGCTTTTGTTGGAAGGGTTTTAATCTAGATTTTAATGGGATTGTGTGTTGAATATTGCGAGTTTCATAGGTTTTCATATCTCGGTAGGACCACGCAAAGACATCTTGATATTCTCTAAAAAGTTTGAGATAAGCTTTTGTGTCTTCTTTAAACAATGTTTTTCCTAGATTTATATTCTTAGGGTTTTTCAGGGTTCCTAGATTTATAGTCTCGTATATGGGATATGAACTCCCTGTATTTGTGTTCATTGACCCTTTAAATCTTTCCCTTAGGTCAAACAGGTTCTCCAAATTTGCTACCCCTTTTAGTGTAGTGTGAAACCTTGGTTTGTTATTAGAGTGATCTATTTTTCCTCTTTGTTTGTGGAAATAGGTTTCTGCTAGTTTCTCTTGGAACACTTCATCGTCAATAGGCAGATCTTTAAAATTCTCTTGATTGGTCAAAAAATCAACAATCCACTCATCTCCTTCAAAAACCTTCCAATTATAAATATTGTTGGGAATTGATGGTTTATAGAGTAGTTCCACAGTGAACCTAGAGGCTTCATAGTCTTCTAAAGAGGATAACCTTGAGGTTGCGGTAGCCCGGGAATTAACAAGAGTATTCTTTGTCCTGGGAACCGTAGTAATATTAAAGGCCTCAAAATGTTCTATTAGCCTATGCACCTCTTGTTGGTAATTCCTCAAGTGGGGTCAGTTAAAATGTATGGTATTCTTTACTTTCCTGACAATAATTTCAGAGTCCCCAAAGACCTTTAGTTCTTTAATTTTTAAGTCTATAGCTTTCTTCAGTCCCTGCACTAGATCTTCGTACTCAAAAGTTTTATTGGTGCATTCAAATTTTAGTATGTAGGATAGAAAAATATTCTTCCCCTTTGGGCCAATGAGGATACATCCTTCTCCCGATCCTTCTTGTGATTTAGACCCATCAAAGTACAACGTCCAAACTTGTGAGAAAAATATGTCAACTTCTTCATGCCTAGTTATTTCCTCATCTCTGCATACTTTATATGTTGTTTTCAACAGAGTTTCTTGAAATAAGAGGATTTATTCTATCATTTATAGTAGATTCACTTGAAAGGACATTTCAGAATTTTGAGTGAGAGGTACATCAGACAAGAGAGGAGCGAAATTGTCGAAATCAGAATCGCAGGAGTAGTTTCCTAGCATGGGGAAATCTGCAGCTGAGGGTTCATTAAAGGCTTCTAAATAGGTGATAGTATGTTTTAGATACCTCTACCTATCGATCCTAATCATGTTGGCATGTCCCTTTAATGGAAACCATAGGTGAGCCCAGTCCATGCTAAAATATCCATTCAATTTCTCAGACCAATATCGACTAAGTAGCAGTCCATAAGCTTCTGGTATATCTACTACAATGATGTCGATTACTTGAACAAATTTTGGGTGTGTAGCCATTCTGATCATGACATTGTTAAGTTCCCCAATGACTTTTACCTAAGTTTTGTCTAGTTTTATAACATGTTTATCACTTTTTATCAGAACTGCATTTAATTTCTTGCAGATAGATAATGGCATGACATTGGAGGATGCTCCTGAATCGACTAGGCAATTATGGAGGTTTTTGTTGAAGACTTCAAACGTTAAAAGGAAAGGTGGGACGAAAGGATTTCCTTTTATATGTACAGAGAAAACATTCACATTTGGTTTATTATCCATATATGTGGGATATGGGACCTCACCTAGGTCAGTGCTTGTTATAGGGGATTATATTGATTTTAAGGCCTGTAAGAGAAAGTCCTTTTGTTGGGGAATTCTACACATGTCCATGAATGACACATTAGCCTTCAACTTTTTTAAGTCTTTTACTATGTTGTAATCCAGCTTGGGTGACTCCCGTGTATGTATGTTTATAGGATTTTTTTGGGAGACAAAAGGTGCCTTCGAGTGATCGACTGTTTGTTTTCCCCTTAAAGATTGGACAATGGTAAGGTCATTTGAGACCGGTTGACCCTTACTTTGTGTTTGCACAACCAAAACCTTAGTGGGTGGTTCCTAAACCTCAAATACATCATCGGGAGGCATCGGTAAGTCAAGATCCCATAACAACATGGTTGTTTCTTCCATCGGCTCAACTTCTTCCTGATCGGCGATATTTACCGATGAGCCGCTGGATTGTTCAGTAAGAAAAACTTCGTCTAGGAACCGATTGGCAATTAAATTCATAGCATGCACCCATTAGGGATAGTCTCTTTTGAAATGTTTATCTTGATGATACGTACAAAAAGAGTTAGATGCCACATTACCCAGGTCAATGTTTAAGTTGGTTGGGGGAGGTTCAATCGCTTTTAAAGGTGGATTCCTCTTAAAAAAGGGTTTATAGGGCCTTTGACCTTGGTTTCCTTTCTCGACACTTATTTTCATGTCTATGATTTCATTTGACAATCTCTTTATCATATTTTGTAGGTATTCTATGTCCCTGCTTCCCTTTTCAGGACCTTGTTCTGTTTTTTTTCCCGGGGGTCTAGTCAACAACAGTCCTCTCCTAGGAAGAGGTTGAGATTCCTTCTTAACTAGTGAGACCTGGACCTCTTTTCATCCCTTCATTTGGAATCCAATCGTTTTGGCTCCTCAAAATTTTTAGCTAGGGTATTCTTGGCATCACTTTTCACAAACATGGAAATAGAAGCAGGGATAGCATTAGCATATACCTCAATTTGCAACTCCTGTGTAGGTTTAGCTTCGGGTTGAAATATGTTCAAGATAGTGGTAAATCATTGAATGAAGTCTTTGACCTTTTATTTTGAACTCATGGTGGCGGTGAGTATTTCAGCCACTAAATCTCCTATGGTGGTTTCTTTTGCAAATTTGTCTAAAAAGTATTTTTGAAACTTTGTCCAACTAGTTATGGACCCTACAGGAAAGTTAAAATACCACGTAGAGGTTGAATTCTCAAAGGTATAGGGAAAAATCCTACACACTACATCCTCATGTTGTACATTCATCAGTCTTATATCTAGTATGAACTTTTTAATATGGTCTTCAGGAAATCCAGAGGTTTCAGGGTCAAATTTGGGGAGTAACTTTTATGTATGTTTAGGGAGGTTATGTACCCATCCAGGGATTTCCAGAGCATCTCTGGCCAACCAATGTTGATTATTTTGAGGTGGGTTTCCCCTTTCTTCATTATTATTAGTGTTATCCTCCATGTCATTTGACTCTAAAGCTGAGTGATCCGAGTTAAACCCTTCCTCGTCAGATTCAAAATCGTTGGGCTCAGAGTAGTTACCAGCTGGTGTATTGAGGATCATATTAAGGGGATGTTTGATCTCGATGAGGGAAAAATCTATCAGGTCTTCTATTGTGTGGACAAAAAAATGGTTAGGGGTGTCAACAATTGGTCTGCTAACTTGTTTTCTATGAGGGAGTAATGAAGCTAAGGGTAACGACCCAATTTGTCAGGTGTAAGCTCTTGTTATTCTTCTGAACTAGTTCAACTCCTCGTGGGGAAGAGCATAAGTTATTTCAGGAAAAAGGTGTTCTTCCTTGTGTTGGGGTGAGTTACTCATTTTGGGAGTACTCTTTGTATGTAGGTTGTCTTGAGAATGACTATCCATGCATGTGGCCTATTTTGAATCTGTAGGCTATGCAAGATATTATATCATAAATATTATTATCCATTCATTTGTAGGCCCTCCTTCTAGCGCCAATTCTGTTGAGGGGTCTGAGATCCCTTTAACTCAACAACAGGAACCAAATGCACCTTAAAGGCCCAATTAGACTCTGCAATCTTTGATGGTGGAATGGTTCTCTAGATATTTTGATCTAGCTAATTTATCAATCGGATTTTACTTGGTGACTGACATGGTATCTTCCTATGAAGGTTCCTAATTCAGTTTAAACGTTATTTTTTTGTATTTTATTTTATTAGATGAGTCTGATAAAATGAGTTGCGCTGGTATAAAACAACTGGAAAACGAGATTCTTAACTACTGAAGAAGGTTGAGCTTGGGATAACCCTCATGCTCAAGCATGCAAAAAACAATATTCACACCTATTACAAGCCTAGTACTAATACCTTAACTTGTTGGTATTTCAACATTGACTGAAATACAATTAGCAAGAGAAAGATAAACATGTAATAAGATGATTGTAAGAAAAATAAATTCCTTAGCTCTAACACCAATCACACATTAACACGATGATTTGATTTCCATCATTAAGAACAAAAGAACTGCAAAAAATATTGAATCAGATAACTTATCAATAGATTCAGAAACTCTTACTCATTACAACATCGTTTACTGAAATAAAAGTTGGAAGTAATTCCTCCTCAATCCAATCACATTACGCCCTTGATGAAAAATAGAATTTTGTCTCTAGTCCTAAGCAAGACTTCTCAATTAAAGTTGTTAATAAATAGTTCTTTAAAAAAGAGAGTCTTTTCCCAAAACCATCAAACCTTTCTAAAAGGTCAATCCCTTTATTTATAAAGAATCACTAATTAAAATAGCTGCTACAGGTTTAAGTTAAGTAAAAAAAAATATCACCACATGGCGCTTGATCTCTTTGTTCTCTGGTAATCATCTTGTGGTTCTACTGGAGTGGATGACTCTTCTCATATACTGACCACTTAACGAAGAGATCCTCACATGTGTTGGCATATGGGAACCTGTGCTGATCCATTAGGGCCTAAAGGATTTCTTTCACTTCTACTGCCCATTATCTATATTTCATGATCTTGGCACTCAACCGCTGCAAAACTTATGAGCCTTTATTGGATGCTCCGTAAACTATTGTATTTGACCTGGTGCCATTCTTTCCACCTCTGTGATCTCCAATGTCCATGCTAAGTCTTGTTCTACATGTCGCTTGACTATGTCATGTAGGTCGGAAAAGTCTTCGGATGAGCCAAATTCTGGGAGGCCAATGCATTTCATCTCCCGATTGATCATTACCCATCTCTTTTCGCACTTGACCCACTTCTTCTGTATCTCCCGATGAGGTTCATGGGCCATACTTACTTAGTATTCGACTGTTTTTTTAATCTGAGAGATGTTGTTATCCCTTAGCACTCGAATACCATTCTCCTCTGTGTCTCGACCCTTCTGCATTGCGCTGATGCAGTCAATTCTTTCTATCTCTTGGTATGATTTTTCATACCATCTCTCCACGTCCTTGTAGGTTTCCAGTGCCATAAGGATATCTTCTTGGAAATTAGCTATACCTGCAGTGAAAAGATGTCATTCGATTGTCAATTTTGTATAAACATCTTGGAACTCAATCTTCATAAACATCATGGCCTGCATTGATTCTTGATAGAATTTTTCCAAATGGCACAGATGTTCTAACTCTTTGAGTGCAACTACCATTTCCTTTTCATCTCACCTTGCTCTGTCCAACGTGGCATCAGTGATAGACATTCCTACACCGATAAGATCAGATGTCTTGGTGTGTTCTGTGTTGAGAAGCTTCTCCTTTGTGGTGATGAGAATCAAGCTATCTAGCGTGAGCATTCTCTTCTTGGTGGTCCTCTTCATAATAGATTTCATCTTCATGTCATTAGAGATCACTTGTATATCGATGACCTCATAAATAGGCTGAGGTATTTGTTTCTCTCCCTAGGTTAGAGTGTTTCCCAAGCTCCCTGCAGTGTGTATTTGTTCAATGACTGGCTCCTGTACTTCTCTCATATGTTCTGATGCATTCTCCTCCCTCTAGTGTTCATTGGTTGGTGGGGTGTCAGAAAAAATTGAAGAGTCAATGATAGGTTCAGTACTTACGTGGTGATTGGTTATTGAGGTGTCGATCTATTGCTGTAGCACTTCTTCTTTTTTCCTCTTCATCCTAGCTCTTCTCTGGAAGTGTCTTTCGAAGTCCCTGACAGGTCAAGAAACTCAGCGTCTAAGACACTTTCGACCTCATGATCACCTTATGGAGGGTTTTGATCTGAAGCATCAGGACTTGGAGTAGATTTTTTCTCCGGCTTCTTCTCCTCTATGATCGGTGTCAGAGTTACCAGGGAGACCTCCAAACTCTCTTCATCGTCATAGATGGTGATAAGATCAAACAGGGGATTTGGCACACCTATTTCACCTGGAATTCTTGGAACTTCATACTAGGTTGGAATGGTCACTGGTGATATAATCTATGGCGATGGAACTCTGGGGTTTTCCATACCGGTGATTTCCTCCAGTTGTGTTGACCCCGAGCCATTTAGTTCTTCTCTGATTGTAATCGGGTCGTCCGAGGGGATCCTCATCATTTCTATCAGTTGAGGATCATTCTCTAGCTGATCGATGATTCTTTGAGCTCCTTCTAGTAACAACAACCCTCTCTTTTGTGCCTCTGTGGTTTCTGCTACTCTGATTTCTTCTCTAACCATGAGAGATTCTTGAGTCTACTACTCTATTGTCTTGACCTATGCTCATATCTTTGAACCTGGTCATGTTTAGGTTATATTTCCTCTGTAATACCTCCTCCTAGTCCTGAGTGCATTCTGTAAAAATCTCATCCTCAAACTTGTCATGCGCGTATGACCAACAGAATGATACTTGTGAAGCATGTTGGAGGACTAGGCCCTTAGAGTCATGCTTGCGAAAATGGCCTCTAGGGAACCTGTATTCCAGCTAACTCAATCCTTCTTATTTAGCTTGAGTAGTGTCCTTCATTATATAAAACCCCACATGGAAGTCGTAGGGTATAAATTCTTGTTTCTTGTCCTTGACCAAAGTGGCGTTATAGCGTTGCAGGATAGTCCGATAACAAATTTATCCTACAATAATCTGGTCTGGGATCTGAGCAGGGAGAAAATGTGTTTCTCTGGTGGCCCCAAACACCCCGATATAGGTTGTGTGTTCATTTGTATACCAGTTGCCTACCTTCAAGATCATTTTCTTGGCTACTACAGATAGCCTTGGGAATTCCCTTTTAAAAGTAATGAAGTAAACACGGGCGATGAATTCATCGCAAATAAGAGAATAATATTTTTTGTACCTATTCTCCCATAGGATGTTGAAGTAGACATGAAAATGCAATTCTGTAACATGCTAGCTTAAATTCATACCGACGAATACATTCATCGCGTAGACTACATCTAGCAGATACGAGACCATGTGAAATGTAGGTGCTTCTCCTTCTTTTGACGTCTGAGCCTGTTGTACACTGATGCTCAATTTCTTGGAGATAATTTCTCCCCATTTGAAGCTACTCCCAAAGATCGCCATAGTGTATGCCAGAGGAATCCATGCTTCTGAGAACTTGGAGAAGTCATTTTCTCCATACAGTCAGCAGATTAGAGCCATACAGTAGATATATGGCTCCCTCAGGTTCACTGTCCCATACCAGTCATTGCTCTGGTTTGTAAATTTCTTGTCTTCCTTCCACTAGGAAGCCATTAATCGATTCATTTCATGTAACTCATAGAACCTGACCATGAATTCTGTGTTCAATCGCTCCTTTGGGTCCATGATTTTGTGGTACTTCTGAACCTCTTTTGGGAGAAACAATCTGACACATCCACCGTTCTTGTCATTAATGAGGCACTTCTGAGCATCTGTATGATCAATTATCCAACTCAAAATATCAATGCATGCAAAAACTAAAGTTTGATAGGATACCATGTGCAAGAACGACTGTCGGATATTTGGCAACCCCTGGTCGTCGAGTGCCCTTAAATTTGGGTCGTTGTGTGGGATACACTATGGGTAATCTTCTCGGTTGACTCTATTGAATAGATCTCCCCACTGTGGGAGCATTATTTGGGATTGAGTGGTCACTTCTATATCTCCAAAGACTTAGGGTTGAATGAATTATTTTTTTGTCAAGGTTTTAATGGCTGGCTCCGCCCTTGGAGCGTATTCCAACTGCCTCGCAGTGCCGGGAGAAGAACCCTCACTAGTTTATGCCTCCTTTAGCTTAGGTGCCCTTGGTGAGCATCTGGTTGTTGGATTTCTTGGAGACATTTTTTCCTACAGCTAGAACATAGTTATACACTGTGTAAAGATCAAAAATAAATTACAACCGCCGAACTAATAAAATTTAACACATACCTCTTCTGCTAGCTTAACCTGGTTTTGATGGTCTGGAAATATAAACTTGTGTACAGAATGGAAGTGTTTGAATTTTTTTTCATGATTTAAATAAAGATGAAATTACCTTGTCGCATCAGATATTCAATTTGGGATATGAGTGTGGTTCTACAAAATCTGCCGCCAGATCTTCATTATGTTTAAAATTATATTCAATCATAGGTTGGTGGTGTGGGAATGGGCTATAATATGGTCTATCAGTGATTTCAAAATCTTGTTGTTCAGTTGGTGTGTGGGGTATAAACATATGTGGAATGAAACATTAATTGGCCTATTAAATGGCAGAATCCAATCATATCTCGTGCTGAAAACATCCAATATTTTCGCTAATTTAATGGGTGAATCGAGAGTTGAGGATTTTCTTTAAACATTGTTCGTTAATATCTCCTGCAAAAAACTAGGACGCCGATTCATCTTTCCTTACATATATGAAGTGGCAAAGTTTACTCAGAATTTTGACTAGGACACAGGGAAACCTACGGTGACTCAGGATGAAACTGGGTCATACGAAATGCCCGTGTGGAAAAGACACATGGCACTTGAAACTGGCGTGTTTGTTTAATCTTGTTATTTGGGATCAGGGAATTTTCCTTAGCCAATCGTTTCAAAAAGAAATCCTACCCTGTCGACACCGAAAAGTATCAAGTATCGGCGATCAACGATAAGCTTAACCTAGTGCTCACAGATTAACCCCTTCAAAAATTGTCGATGTCGAAAGTGCATCGGGGGTTGGCGTTTAGCGATGTGTCCATGTGGAAATTTTCAAACATTTAACCCTTTGATATTTTACCAACCCCAAACAAACACATCTGTCATCGGCTATCGGGGTTTAACATGGCTCATGTCAATCTTTTATTGCTCTCATATTTTGCCGATGTCGATGGTAAATCAGCTAACTCCTGAATCTTCTTGGTGAACAACTAGCGCAAAGTTACTCTATCTTTTACCGATGTTGATGATACATTGACAACAATGATTATTGTTACTGTGTGGTTATTTTACCTACTTGGATTCTATCGATGCCAAAAATAGGCACGCTAGTCACAATTTTAGTTGCAGATTCTAAGTTAGAATGCCAAGTTTTTTTGGACATAAAGTTTTTCACATTGACAGGTTAAAAAAAAATCCACTTTGATCGATGAAAAGTCATGAAAACAAAATTAGCAATCCCTCCATAGTAGACTCAATTCATACGGTCAAAAAAAAAAGAAAACAAGTGGTACCCAAAAGGTGACAGAATTTCATAAAAGATTTTAGGGTGTGTTGAGTTCCCAACAAGGAGATGAGGGTTTCTGGAAATGTTTTAGGATCTTTGAATGCTACATTCAATTCACTTATTCCCAAGTGTGATAATCCTATTTTGTCAAGTTTTCATAGTGAACCTAGCAACTAGAAAATGAACACACAAAGCTTGTGAGAGAGAAGAGAAGAGAGTAGAATAAAAGAATGAATTGCATTAACTGTTGAGTGAAATGGTAAAATACACATGATATACTCTACATTTCTAACTGAAGTCACCATAGTAGTGATTTATAGAGATATAGACACTCACTGACAGAAACCAAAGTAATTTTCCACCTAGTCCTAGTTAACTAGTCCATGCAATCACCAATTAACTGAGTCACATGTGTGGAAGTGAGAGAAACACATCCAATCACAAGATATGTGCTCTATTTTCCACATGCATGAGATATGCACACTCCAGGTAAGGAAACCAAGGTGAACATGCAATTGTTGGTGATAAAAATGAGGTTTCCATGCATGAGTAACTTCCACTAGTCTAATTGAGTGTAACTAGCTCTGAATTGAAGAGAAACACCTTATTTTGTGGGGGAATATTCTATAGAGAGAATATTCTCATCTAAAGAATCACTCTCAACATTAGACTATCAACCTTAGGAAAATAATTACGTAGGTGAGTGTGTAATATCCCCAACACCCCTCCTAGACATTACTAGGGTGTACATGATGAATGGGTCCTGAAAACCAAGGGATTGTTAGGTACCCATTGTACAATTCATATAAGAATGAAACACTGAAAAAGTAGATGAAAGAGGGAAAACCTCATGGGAAAACCCCCCCTCAAAGTAAAATGCATCAAAAATGAAGAAGGGAATACAACTTCTAAGCCGGTGTGTCCTTCACTCCAAGACGATCGCATAGGAAGTGGAACTTATGCTTAGTAAATGTCTTGGTGAATATGTTTGCAGTCTGTTTGATGAATGGAAAGTACTGAAAATTGATGATCATGTCATGTACCATCTCTTTGATGTAATGCATATGAATCTTAATGTTTTTGGTCCATTTTTGCTACACTAGGTCTCTGCAAAACTTGAGAGTACTCTGATTGTCACATCAGATGACATTCGTATGATGAAACTGGATGCCAACCTTGGTGAGGAAGTTATAAAACCAAAGTGCTTGAATAGTGATATTGATCACTCCTTTGTACTTGGCCTCTACTGACAATGGAGAAATAGTTGAATTATTTTTTCTTGACCAACAGATGGGACTGGAACCCAAAATAAGACTGTACCCAGACATGGAATTTCAATCTATCCTATCACCATCCCAAGCATAATCAATGAATTCAATGAGATCCAATGCACAATCCGCTACATAGTGGATCCCAAAACCTATGGTTCCCTGAACATATCTAAGGATGTGCTTGGAAGCCTTCCAATGTAGCTCATGCGACTCTTACATGTACTTAGAAACTCCCCCTGCTGCATATGAGAGATCTGGTTGGGTGTGGGTGAGATAGAGAAGGCTCCCCACAAGTTGTCGATACAAGGTGTTTTCCACCACTGGTGTATCCATGCCATCCTCAAGATGTACTCCAGACAAAAAGGGTGTGGTTGTGGGCTTGTCTTCGGTCATGTGGAATCTAAACAAGAGATCCCAAGCATACTTATTCTAAGAATATAGCTTGATTCCTAAAGCATCCTAACTGATCTTGAGACAAGGAAATAGTGCAGTGGACCCATGTCCATCATAGAGAACCTGTCATACAAAATTTCTTTGATCACAACAACTGTTGAGGTTGAACTTCCTATGATTAGGAGGTCATCAACATATAGAGGTGGGATCATCAATGAGTCTGAGGTCCTCACCATGTAGACGTTCAAAGCTGATTTTCATTTGACAAAGTGTTGAGAGAGAAAGTAGGAATCCATATTCGCATACCATGCTCTAGGTTCTTTCTCGATGCCATAGAGGGATTTCTTCAATTGATATACTAAGGATGAGGTCCGAATGAACCCTTATAACTGCTCCATGTAAATATCTTGTGAGATATCCCCATGAAGAAAATATTTCTTCATGTCCATCTAGTGAACTTCCCACCTCTGGGCTACTACAATGACAAGGGCCAATTGGATGGAGTCCATCTTCGCTACAGGATCAAAGGTCTCATCATAGTCTATCTTGTGGATATTTTGAAAAACTTTGGCAACCAATCTTGACTTATACCTTATCACTTGTTTGTTTTCTTCCTTTTTGGTTCTGTAGACCCATCTGCATCTGACAATATTCATATTTAAAGGAATCGGAAATAGATCCCAAGTCTGGTTCTCAAGGAGAGAGTTATACGCCTCCTGCATGGCAACTTCCAAGAAGAGATTCCTTGCAGCCTTTGCATATCATTGTTGGCCTGAATCTAGAACCATATAGAAATGCATGGGAATCATTGGTTTGGTAGATGTGAGTGCATGAGGAGGATCCTCAAACTAAGACCTCGTCCTCCTCTGATCTACTGGATCCCCCACAAGGTCGCATGTTGCTTGTAGGGTGGTTTGTTCCCACTTGGGCATATGTGGTGGAAAAGCATCTGCATGTTAATCATCGACATGCTCATCATCTTCCGAATCATATTCAGAACTCATATATGAATCATGATCTAAGTGAGTGGACTCATCATAACTGATGTCTGGTGCAAGAAGTGGTATAAAGGTATCTACATGTGGCTTTGATGGTGCATGCAAGGGAGTTTCCTCAAACTGAACACTACGCTCAATGATGATCCTATTAGTGGAGGGATCAATTAACCTATAACCCTTAACATTATCTAGATATCCCATGAATATGCATGCAATACTTTGTGGATCTAATGTTTTCCTCTTTTCAGAGGGTATGCGGGCCCATGCACGTGATCCAAATATTCAAAAGTAGGTGACTTTCGGTTTGTTGTCTCTCCATGCCTCAAAGGGAGTTTAGTCCTTGACATATATGTGTGGATATTCATTATGAATGTGGTTGGCATAGTTAAGTTGCTTATCCCAAAGCTTGGACGATAGAGATATTGCATGCAACATGCAAGTGGCCATCTCCTTAAGGGATCTGTTCTTCCTCTCTGCTACTCCATTCTGTTGCGGAGTGTAAGGTATTGTGTGTTTCAGTTGTATACCTACCTCTAAACAAAGACGTTGGACATATTGGTTCACATATTCCCCACCATTGTATCTGTGGAGGATTTTTATCTTTCTCTCAAAATGAGTCTCTACATGTACTTTGAAGTATTTGAGATGCTCAAAAACCTCATACTTCTGCATGAGAAAATACACCCAAGTGTATCATGAGAAATAATCAATAAATGTAAGCATGTACCTTAATTTGTTGATTGATGGATGAGAAAAGGGTCATATCATATCAATGTGGATGAGCTCCAAAGGAGAGGAATCCCTCTAGGCATTCCCTTTCTCAAACTTCTCTTTGGGATGTTTTCCAAGAACCCATCCTTGACAAACTCCTTTGGAAAAATGTATGTTGGGAAAGCGAGTGACCATTTCTTGTTTGCATAGTTGTTGCATGTATTTGAAGTTTATATGGTTGAATATATTGTGCCATAATCTACTAGTATTATCAACATACGTCAATAGTAAATTAGAATCAAATTTAGTAATGAACTTACTAAAAGTATACAAACGATATTGGTGTTTTACCTCACCAACAAAAATCATGGATTTACAATGCATATCAGATATGGTTACGGAATCAAGTGTGAATTCGACCCTTTTTCATGTACCAGAATGCGTTATCTAATAAATTGAGAGTAGATACATTGATATTTTTGGAACATGCAAGACATTCTCAAAACTTCTATGTGGTATTTCTAATCTCCCTTGGCTAATGACCTCATCTAGGGTATCATATCCCATGAGGATGGGAGGACCCATGCATGTAGGAATAGAAGATAAAACATTCTTTGTTGTTTCCATATGGTGGGATGCGCTTGAATATAAGATCCATGCATTATGAGAAAAGTTTATGGAAATCAGGGCATGAGAGTTACCTCGTTTGGATTGATATTCTGGCTTCTTCTTGGAAGCTTCAGGAATGTGGTCCCCGAGGTTGTTCTTCTGAAAAATATGTGTTATCTGATCAATGTCCTTCTTCATGCATGTAGACTCGGGATAATAACCATGGTTGCAATAACCAAATTTGGTCTTCCCTTTCTTTCCTTTTCTACCTTTGGATCCTGAGGAATCATCGAAGGGTTTGGAGTACCCTTCATTATTTGGATCTACATGCACCTTTCTCTTGCCTTTTTTCTTGGTCTTTGGATTGCATGCACTGCTACTCTTATGCATAGAAACTCTATGCGCATTGGATCCCTTGATTATCCCCATATTGATGAGATTGTATTTCTCATGCATGAGGGCCTCAATAAAATGATCTAATGTTGGAATTTTCCAGGTAAATCCTGAAGTGAATCTATTTAAATGGAAAGAAGAGACAAAAGAAACATAATACGGATGAAGTTTTTCCAAAAAAGAAAGTATTAACTAACTGTGTTGAGTGGATTTGTCTATTCCACATCCCTTTAGATGAAGGATAAGGGACTTGAACTTCGTAAAGAAGTCTTGGATGTTATCAAAATTTCTCATATCTAAGGAATTTAGCTCGACCTCGAGCATATGAGCTCTCATTTCATCCTATTTTCCAAAGAGATCCTCCAACTTTGTCCAAATCTCATCTAGTGTGGTACAAGCTTCAATGTAAAACAAAAGCTCGTGGTACATAGACATGTAGAGGAGGTTGTATTCCTCATCGATGCAATTGAGATACCTATTATTTTCGATAGTAGAAGTTGTTCCAATCTCTGTTGCCATAGTAATCTGATACAAGACTCTACATCTTAGTTGATGCAGAATTTTTAGCTTCCACTTAAAGTAGTTATGAGGCGTGAGAAGTATTGCCAGTGAGTAATCCATCTTTTCTGACTGCATATTCCTCCTATACCTACAAATATAAATTAATTTTCACTTTATCCTAGTGATCAAGGCTCTGATACCATGTGAAGTTTGCATAGCGAACCTAGCTAGTAGAAAATGAACACACACAGATTGTGAGAGAGGAGATAAGAGAGTAGAACGAAAGAATGAATTGTATTAACTGTTGAGTAAAATGGTAAAACACACATGATATAATCTACATGGCTAAGTGAAGTCTCCATAGTAGTGATATAGAGAGATCTAGACACTCACTGACAAAAACCAAAGTAATCTGCCACCTAGTCATAGTTAACTGGTCCATGAAATCACCAACTAACTGAGTCACACATGTGGAAGTGAGAGAAACACATGCAATCACAATATATGCGCCCTCTTGGCCACATGATTGAGATATGCACACTCCAAGTGAGGAATCTGAGGTAAACATGCAACTTTTGGTGATAAGATCGAGGTTTCCATGCATGAGTGACTTCCGCTAGTCTAACTAGGTGTAACATAGTGTAATTGATTCTGAATTGAAGAGGAATGACGTATTTTGTAGGAGAATATTCTCTAAAGATAATATTCTCATATAAAGAAGTGCTCTCAACATCGGACTATCAATCTTAGGAAAAGAATTAACGAAGTGTGCGTGTAATATCTCCAACATACTTCCTTTCATGACTAAAGATCAATCTTCCTTAATAATTGTGTTTATAAAATTGTAGCCAAGATAGTAGTAGTTAGATTGAAAGAGGTATTTTTAGAGGTAATATCTCCTAAACTATTTGGTTTCCTAGATAGTAGAAAAACCCATGAATACATAAGTTGTGCTCAAGAAGGCCTACATAAAATAAAGTCCGGAAACTTGATGTCTTGTTCAGTTATCAAGATAGATGTTTCCAAAGTATATGACAAAACAAACTAGTTATATCTCAGGATAATTCTAATACATGTGCAACTCAATTATCCTATGGTCAAGTGGATTATGGGATGTGTCCTATATTCCTCTTATGTTGTGCTCATCAATGAATTTGCTTCTTCCTTCTTCAAACCTACAAGGGTTTGAGACATGATTATCCACTCTTACCAATTCTATTTTTGTTGGTTGCAGAAGGGATCAGTCAAGCAATTATGGAAGAAAAATGATTGGGATTCTAAAAAGAGGTCAAGAATGGAATTTTTTTGTTTCTAACTCGTTTATTATTTATGGGTGATTTATTTGTGGAAGCTAGAAAAAATTAATAAGTCCTCAATATATATTGTGTGGCTATAGATATGGAGTTGAATGTACAAAAGTTAGCCATCGGTTTCAACAATTTGAATGTAGATTCTAAAGAACTCTTGGAGGTGTCATTTATTTTTAGGCTCTTTAAGTTTATAGCAAGGTTTCAAATACTTAGGTTTCATTCTCAAGCCAAATGGATACAGAAAAGGTGATTGGGGATGGTTATTGAGTAAAACAGAAAAAAGTATTCATTTCTAGTGTAACATGTGGCTCTCAAGAGGGGGTAGATTAACCCTTGTCAAGACTGTCTTGGAATCCATCCCAATGTATTTCCATTCTCTAGATTTAATTCTGAAGGGATTTCTTGAAAAAATTAGAATTATTTGTTGCAATTTCTTATGGAGTGGTAAAGGTGAAGGTGTTGGAGTTCCTTGGGCCAAATGGTAATGCATAGCTCTTCTGAAAAGTAAAGGAGGATGGGGTTTGAAGCAGATTCATGTATTTGGGAAGGATGTAGTTGTAAAAAGTAATTGGAATCTCATCATGAAGGAAGGTCTCCAGAAATCTATTAGTCTCCAAAAGTATGTATCCCCTACTACTTTACTAGACTGGATAAGGGACCCTTGGAAAATCCATGGTACTAGCCTTTCTTGTTATTGGAAACTCTCTTACTTTGAAGGTTGGAAATGGGAAGAATGTAAGGATTGGTTCAGATCCAATTATGGGATGTGGTGAATATGTTTTTATAACTCCTAATTTGATAAATCATCTTCATGAAAAAGGTTTTTTTAATTTACATCAAATTGTGGATACTGATGCCACAAATGTTTGGCAGGAGGGATTGAAATTGGAAAATCCTATTGAACTAGGTGGAGAATGGATGGATAGTTGGTATATATATCTAAATGATTCAAAAAAAGTACATATAATATTAAGGTATTCGTAGGATTCATTGATATGAGATAAAAATAAAGTTACAGGTATGTGCATTGCAAAGTTAGGTTGTGAAGCTCTAATGGATCCTAATGGTTACAAAGAGGTGTTGTGGTCATGAATAAAATATGAAAAATAAAGGCACCTAATGTTGTGAAAATATTCCTATGGATCACACTTATAAACAAGGTTTCAACATGGGAAGACTTAAAAAAAGAGGAAGAAAGGGACCCAACATCTACTTGTTATGCATGAGGGCTGTAGAAATGATTTCACATTTATTTATCCATTGTCCATATGCTCAACATCTATGGAATGATCGAGAAAAATTGACTAGAATGGATAGTTTTTAGAGAGGTACATCACTGGAGGAATGCCTTAGAGGTTGGTTTCAAAAAAAGGAATCAAAATTTTTCAAGGAAATTCCATGTCTCATTATATGGGGTATTTGGATAGAGCACGTAATGCCCATATCTTTGAACGGAAACAAATTCCTACCTTTTGTCTTCTATAATAAGGTCTATGGTGTTTTCCATGGATGTAAATTGAATTCTAATATAATACAACCATGGAAGGTGGGTGACTTATATATCGACACATATCCTCTCCTCGAGGTTTGTTTGATGGTGCTAGACAAGGCCAAGATAATTGTAGTTATGTTGGAGTATTTTTATGCCTATATGATGAGCACTTCATTAGATTCAAGGCTAGATTGGGAATTGGGTCAAATAATTGTGCTAAAATTATGGCCCTTTCTCTTCTATTGAAGATATCCATGGATAAATGGGTTAGGATCTTGTAGGTTTATGGGTATCCTTACTTGGTTATTCAATGGATAAAAGGAGAGATAAAAATTCATTGCATTTAGCTATAATATTTGGAAAATTAGTTAAAAGAGGAATCATCCTAGTTTGAGCCTATATAATACACTCAATTATATTTTGAACACAATATATTGTTTGATGCACTTTCAAAATATGTCATCAAGTTGAAGTTGGATTATCTATATTGGAAAAATATATCTCTGGTACCTTAACATTGTTAAGGTCTTGTGTCTTTTGATTTGAACCCTAGTGTTGAGGAGTCATTATCATTGCCTTTTGGTTTTAGTTTTTTTATATTATAATATGTAATGTAAATATCCCATGACTGCCATGAGACTTATTTTCTAAGGCCTATCTTTGGACAATAATATCTAAAGTAGAATGTGTGTGGGAAGGAGGGGGGCGGATTTCGTGCTTTGAGCTGTGATTTTTATAATACATATGTATCTAGGGGAAAAAATGAAATCATTTTTACTTTAATCTTTTTTTGTACAAGTTCCTAGAACACAAAGATTGTGATTTCCGTTATTTATTTTGAATAGAAATTGTCATTTTTTCCATGGAAAAAAAAGTGATGTGATCTTTTTGGTATTGTATTCCCTTTACTTTATAAAATGTTTGCAGAATAAACTTCTCAGTTTATTTCATATAATTTTGGTGAAACCAAATATTAAATGATGTCATTGTTATCCCCACTGTAACATACCCTTAAAGCTTCTAAGGGACAGGGTATTCAGTTTTTTTTCTTCTTTATCAGTTTATTTAACTTATCTTAATTTATTCCATTCACATATCCAATGTTCTTTACTTATTCAAGGGATTTTCGATGAAAAAACCTTTTTAGTCATTGATTCATGGACTCATGGACTCTAAACTACATATCGTTATGATTATCCTTTCACAAGTCCTCCCGAAAAATCTCGACACTTAGTCATTTCTCCACCTTCGTGGACTTGCAGACCCACGAATTCGCAGAGGTAACATACTACAACCCTAACTTTCAAACTTTTCCCTTCATGGACTCATGGAGATGTTATTCTACAACCTTAACTTTCATGAGTTCGATAAGTCTCAACACTTAGCCGTTTTTGTTTTCATCTTCACGAACTCACGGAGGTGCAATTATACGACCTTCACTTTCATGAGTCCGATAAGTCTCAACACTTGGTCGTTTTTCCATCTTTGTAGACTCTCGGGCTCTCGGACTCGCGAAGGGGTAATATTATGACCTTCACTTTCATGAGTCCAAGAAGTATCAATACTTAGTTTATTCCATGAGTCCATGGAGTCCCAATACTTAGCCATTTTTCATCTTCGCAGACTCTCAGACTTGTGGAGGGGTAATTCTACGACCTTCACTTTCATGAATCCGAGAAGTCTCAAGATTTAGTTTATTTCATGAGTTTGTGGAGTCTCAATACTTATCCATTTTTGTATCTTTATGGACTCTTGGACTCACAGAATTGTGAAGGTAAAGTCTCACAACCCTATCTTTCATGCGTCTGTGGAGTATTGGTACTTAACCATTTTTCCATCTTCTACTGTCGTGTGGCATGACACGTAGGGTGACACCTAGTACACATACCACTTGATACGTGTTATTTCTTAGGGTGACACATGGCCTTATTCCATTAGGATACAAGGTACTCATATAGGGTCTCCATATCATGGGTCTGATGGCTCAATTTTGATGACACTTGACTCATGTGGAGATCCAACAAGGACTCTCCCTTGCCCTTTTCTCCAATCAACAATTAGTATGTTCCCTCTTGGGACATGGTGGCAATACTAGTCAGCAAGGTACACCATGATGATGTCACCCTTTTTCCTTGGTCTCGTTCCAACGAGATTCACCAAGATCTATGGAAGATTTTTCATCGCGACCTCAGCCCGATGGACAATCTAGGTCGTTCCTTGGCTTCTACGGTCATTTTGACTAGGAGGCTCTGATCGCTCTAATCTCCATGGACCCAATGGTCATGGATCGTCCATGATCACTCCTAATGAATCAATGAACCTTGTTGATTTCAAAGTATGGCTTTGTTCTCAATGTCAATGAAGGGTCGTGATATTTCCCTTCAACCCAATCGATGACTAAGGTCGCATCTCGACTAAGTCCCGATAAAGGGTTTAAATTTATTCATCGTGCCAAATCCACGACCATGATTTTTCTGAAACGAAATAGGGCTTCATCATTGGCTTAATAGTATGCGCCTGAACTTAGCCATTTCGCAGATATCTTTCTTCGATTCCTTCTCAGGTCTTATTGAGCCTAGATAATGCTCGTGCTTGACCAAGGTACTCCATGGTTTCCTCAGAATTTCTTCACAGTACCCTATCCTTTGAAATACTGGATGGGATTGGGCATTCCGACACCGTGGCGCACGGAGAACATACGCAAGGGTATATATCTATGTATATGCATGAGAGTACATGCATATTCCATAGGATTACATTGATTCATGCATTTAGTAGGTACGTTTCTCCCCTTAGTTCGTACAAAAACCTTATAATATACGCGTGAAAAACATTCATAAATATTTGTATCCTTTCTAATATACCAGACACATAGATTTAATCACAACTTACATTCATAAAGAATTCTCACAAGACATGAAGTATTTGCAAGAAAGAATGTAAAACTCTTCACACAATTAAACATTATGTGCAATTTCTGGTATCTCCAGAATACACAACTTGATTTAAATACCAAATAGTTACATCTAACTATTATTCCATTCATTTAGCCATACACACATTCATTTCAATACACGAAGGTAGATGAGACACTTATATACAGAAGATTGAGACATGTTGAGTATTTTTGTAGAGAGAACCCCTCTCCACCCAACCGTAGGCAAGGTTGCATTCAAATTCACTACAACCAACCACCCCAAGCCAGGATACGATGCCACGAGAGGAGTTATGCATGATTATCTCCGGTGACCTCCTTCTGCCCTTTCCCTCCTCTTTTCATTTTCTTCTTCTTCCCTTGGGACCTTATGGATCATGCCAGAAACTTCATGAAGGTACTTTCCCATCCATTCTTAACTCCTTCAAGAACTATTCCAACTGCTATCTTGATTGATAGTCAGTTTATATGGATGAGGACAATTTGGATCCATATCATTTTAATTAAATAGGGTACTGCCTGGTAGATTCATTCAAAAGAATTATGGTTTGTCTCTCGCCCACTCCTCTCATGACATCGTAACCTATGAAGGCCATCCCTTTTAGAAGTAACTCAACATTCTCTTATTTTATTAAAAACCAAACATATTTATATAGAAATATTACAAAATCTATCAAGGTCCATTGTTTATCCTTGATCACCCATGGTTCGGATTATTATTTTTCCATAATAACACTTATAATTACAGATTGAAGGAAACAGGGGTGTTACAATCCCCCCCCCCTTAAAGGAACACAGCCCTCGGTGTTCTATTTAACACAAAAACTCCATATTCAACAGTGAACAAAAAAGGGTATGTATGTTTCATGGAATCCTTTGTTTCCCAAGTCGCTTCATCAGGACCAAAGTTTCTCCATTGCTCCTTGACCTAGGAAATGGTTCTATTCTTGAGAGATATCTCTCCCCTATTTAGGATACATTGCGGCTCTAGTTGGAACTCTCTCTCTGGCTCCACCTGTATCATAGACCGGTCAATTATGTGAGTAGCATCATGTATATATCTCTTTAAAAAGGAAACACATAACACATTATGTTCCTTCACTATGGGAGCAAGGCCAATTTATAGACTACAGGTCCCATTCTATCCATAATTTCAAAAGGGCCACAAAATTGGTGCACTAGCTTAGCACACGCTCCCATTCTTAAGGATATTCTCCTTTTTTTTATTTGGAGATACACATGATCTCCTATTTTAAATTCTTTATGAATTATTTTGTTATCTGCATAACTCTTATGTAAGTCTTGTGCCACCTTCAAATTTTTCTCTATATGGGTCATTTGTTGTTCTAGTTCCATTAACATTTTAAGCCCAAGGGTAACCCTATCTACTGGATTATCCCAAATGATTGGGATATTGTATTTTCTACCATAGAGGGCCTCAAATGGGGCCATTTTCAAGGATTCTTGGTATCCATTATTGTAGGAAAATTCCTAGGTTGATGCATTACATGCATCCTTAACATGTCTTATAGTATTTGGTTCCCCCTCTTTGTTTGTCCATCGGTTTGGGGGTGGTAGGTTGTACTAAAAAATAGTTTTGTTCCACATCCAGTGAACAAGTACTTCCAAAATTCTGAGGTGAATTTGGCATCCCTATCAGATATAATTTCCTTGGGAATCCCATGCAGTCTGAATATTTATTTCATGAAGATGATGACAATGTCTATTGCCTTGCAAGTGGATTTTACCGGAATGAAGTGGGAAACCTTGCTCAATTTATTCACAACTACCATGATGGAATCATGTTGTTTGGTCGTTTTGGATAGTCCAGTGATGAAGTCCATGGAAATGGTTTCCCATTTCCATTGTGGAATAGCCATGGGTTGCAACAGCCCCGCTAGGTGTTGGTTTTCTACCTTAACCTGTTGGAACTCTAAACATTTAACTAGATAATCAACTATGTCATTTTTCATTCTTGGCCAATAAAACAGTTTCCTGAGGTTTGTAATCATCTAATGATAACCAGTGTGACCAACATATGGTCTTTTGTGAAGTTAATCCAATATGAATTTTTTCAAGGTGTCACAAGTTGGGATATACAACCTCGCTTTGCATGTTATTAGGACATCACTCGTTAGTTGATAACCTGCACACTTCATACCAGTGAGCTATTGCTCTAGGTGTATATTCATGGTTTTGAAGAACTCATATACCTGCTGTCCACTTTTAACTCTTTCCTTGAGGTCCGTTTCACAAGTACTCATGGTTGTTAAATGAATTATTTGCATACTTCTACTGAGGGCATCAACCACTTGGTTTTCTTTTCCTTTGATTTGTTTGATTTCAAAGTCAATATCACTGATAAGATCCATCCACCTAGCTTTCCTAGCATTTAGTTTGGGATGGTCAAATAAATACCTCAACCCGCTATGGTCTATCATGAGGACAAACCTTCTTCCTAGGAGGTAGTGCCTCCACATTTTCAAAGTGTGCACTATGGAAGATAGTTCTAGGTCATTGGTCACATAATTTATTTAATGTTTAAGAAATTTTATGGATTCATAACATATTACGTGTCCCTCTTGCTTGAGGAATCCTTCGAGTCCCTCTTTGCAGGAATCAATGCACACCATGAATTCCTTGTTTTGGTATGCAATTTTTAGTACAAGGTCATGTGTTAAGAGGTTTTTCAACTGTCGGAAACTCCCCTCACATTCTGCTATCCAAATAAATTTCACCCCCTTTCTCTATAGTGAAGTGATTGGGTGACAAATCTTAGAAAATCCCTTTATAAATCTCCTATAGTATCCTGCTAAACCCATGAAGGATCTAATGTTAATGACATCCCTGGGTGTGGGCCAATCCATAATGGCTTTGATATTATCAGGGTCAACTTCTACTCCCTTCTCAGAGATAAAATGGCTTAAATAAATGACTTTCCTTTGGAAGAATTCACACTTGCTAAGCTTAGCATAGAGCTTGTGTTCTCTTAGTACTTGGAGTACTAACTTTAGGTGTTCTTCATGCTCTTCCTTACTCCTTGAGTAGACTAGGATGTCATTAATAAAAAATAATCCAAATATGTCCAAGAACGTGTTGAGTACACTGTTCATCAAACACGTGAAAGTGGCAGGTGTATTGGTGAGACCAAATCGCACCACAACAAATTCATAGTGTTTGTACCTTGTCCTAAAGGTGGTTTTATAGATGTCCTCATTCTTGATTCGAACTTGATGATATCCAGATATCATATCAATCTTGGAAAATATGGTGGAACCTCTTAATTGGTCAAATAAGTCATCAATCCTGGGCAGGGGGTACTTATTCTTAATTGTCATTTTATTGAGTTGCATGTAGAAAAATGAGGTACTATGAGGATGAAAACTTAGGTCTGTCTTTGACCTTGAGTTTGGCTCTAAGTTTAATCTTCCAATTGTCCTTTGCTACTATTTTTAGGACAACAAGCAGTCAAGTAACTTTCTACCCATAATTTTTATTGGTTAAGTGTTCTTTTGAGGTGCCCTTGCAAGTGTTTTCGAACTAGTGGTCAACACATGAAATAATGCTCAAAACAAATAACATTCCTCAGATATTTACACCTCTAAAATGTTGATCTACACATCTAATCATGCATGAAATTTGACACAGGTATTTTTGGTCAACATGACCCTGGATAAAACCCCCCGGGGAAAACTAGTTTGGAGATAGATGTATATAGAAGATCTCAAAGAAAAATGTACAACAAGGAAAACATATACAAGTGAAATTGGTACAATAGCAACCCTTATTGGTTGCTTTGGAGTCCCTTGAATATTTTCATGCTAGCCCCTTGAAGCTAGGCACCCTTTTCCTTGGTGTGCCTTCTTTCTTAGCTAATGCCTTGGCCTCTTTCCTTGCCTCTTGCCTTTCCTTTTCCCTTTTCTTGTGCCTTGAAACTTGCCTTGCCTTTGCCTTTCCCTTGGTATTTCTCCCTCCTCTCAAGAGTGCTTCCCTCCAAGGTTAGGTGCTCACTAAGCCTAAGTGCGCCCCTCCTCAAGAAAAAACCCCACAAATAGATGTGCCCTCCTTCACCCTTGCACCCTCTAATCCTATAGAGTGTACCTCTCTATGGTGAATGATATCCTCCAATAAATGGGAACCTCTCACAAGCTAGATGTGCCCCCTCCTCAATATGCACCTCTCCTCACTAACAAATTCACCCCGACTCAAGATGAATGCACCCCTCCTCAAGATGATGCCCAAGATTCCATGGTAGACCCTCCATGCAAGCTAGAACCCAAGCTATGGATCCTCCTAAAACCCTTGACCTCATGTGCCCTCTCCTCCTTGAGAAATGTGCCCAAGAGCCTCTCACTTCTCATCCTCTCCTCTCAAATATCTCAAGTGAAGAATGAGCCTCTTCATTACCATTTTTCCTCCTTTAACCTCTCTTTGGCCAAGCAATAAAATATCAATGGCCTAGATCGAATATATCCATGTATAATAAATGGGTGAGATTTAATCCAAAAATATCACTTAGGAAACCCACTTTCCTTAGTTTTATTTATGTCCTTTAACTCACCAACAAAGTCAACGAAATGTCACTTTAATGACATAAGTGACATATTTCACTTTTGACTTAAACTCCTAAATCAAATTCAAATTAGAACATAACGTAAAGTAATAAGGGTAATAGTCTCCCCCTTTGTGTTTATAGACTCTCAAACACAAGGGGACCACTTTCCAAGGTACCCAAATCTCAACACTCCCTCTTACCAAGGAAAGTTCCATTCACCCCAATCTCATCCCTACAATGGACATGGTTTCCTACTAGAAAATACTCGGTGAGTATGGTTGTACCATGATCATCAAAAATGGTATTTGACACAGATCTTCTCAACCTGTGTGATCTATAGATGGAAGTGCATCTCCACCTATCCAAGATGACCTAGATATTGTCATCTCACCAAAGATCTCAACCTTGGCATCTCACCAAGGATTTCTACCTCCTGACATCTTGCCAATGTTCACTACTATTGGAATCTCACCAAGAGTATCTCTATTGGAATCTCACCAAGAGCCTCCCCCTCTTGGCATATCACCAAGAGTATTTGGACCTTGGCATCTCACCAAGATCCTCAGCTTGGCCTCTCACCAAGTGACTTCCACCTGAAGTGGAACTTGTACCTGATCTACTCATCTCCATAGACAAGTGAGGCTTAAGCCTCTGTGGTGCCCTGCTTCTCCTCCTCATCAATATTTGATGCTCTAAATCCCCTACACCAAACCTATGTCTACTCGAAAACTCTGAAAATGAAGATGTCCTGGCTGGACCAGTCACCCTTGAAGATGGTGTCCATAAAAATTGAGTCTAAGCTCCCTCTGAATCAATACTCTGCATCAATAGGTCCTCCTCAACTCTGTCTCCCGACCTACTATTGGATGGTGCATCAACTGACGAACACACACTCCCTCGCAACCTGAGCAACAAACTCATCCTCCTCTATTGTCGTTGCAGTACCATCCTGCTTCTTCTTCTTCTTGGGACATTGTCCTGCATAGTGACCCATCTCTCCATAAGAAAATCATCTCATTGTACTCATGTCTCTATATTTCCCACCGTCACTTTGTTGTGGTTTGGCCCCTCCCTTGGGACCCTGTCTAGCACCTTTGTCGGTATTCTTCTTGCCCTTATTCCATAGAGAAAGATCCTCATCACCCTATGAAGTATGTTGTTGTCCTGAAGATCATGAGTTTCATCTCATATCCTCCTTTACAAAGTCATCCCAAATTATCTCCTAGTTAGGAATGACCTCCCGAGATACAATGCCTCGTACAAACAAACCCCAAGGTTTGGGAAAGTTTTTCAAAGTTGTCCTCACTAAGAATTTAGGATCCAAAATCTCCCCGACTGCAACCAACTCATCTCAAATTTGTGTAAATATTCCAAGGTATGATGTGACCATCTCAAAATCGAGCATCTGAATGCTTCTGAGCTTGTCCTATAAAACCATCTTTCGGTTTTGGTTTGGACTCTGGTAAAGCTTGCACAATGAGTCCCATATCTCAAAGGCATAGTCTTTCCCACTCAGATGGGATATGATGTGGTCCCTCACCGCATCACAAATAGTCCTCTTTTCCTTATTGTTCCTCTTCCTAAAATCTGCCACCAACAAGGGAGCAGTGACAGGAGGAAGAACAATGGGAGCTTGAACTATATCCCATAGTTCAAGGTCCTCCATGAAAAAGATGATCGTGGTCTTCCAAGAGGACCAGTTGCTAGCTCCCTCTATCCTAGCCTATGCCCACATCTGGGAAATCGACATGGTTGTCCATTAAATCTCACACTGATGCTAAAACTGCACAAGATTACTGCCTCACTCCTATCAACACAGATGTGAAAAGAGGAAGTCAAAATACAACCTCACTCCTGGCAACACATGTGTGAAAAGAGGTTGTCCAAATCATCTTCACTCTTGTCCACACATGTGTGATAAGAGGTTGTCCACAAGTGTCCAAAACAAATCCTACAACTTTCCAAAAAATCTTCCCACAAGCTATCCACTAACTCTGCCAACAAGTTGTCACAAAACTTCCCACCGAATGCTCTAGAAATCATCAAGTCTTTGCCACCAAGGGCTCCGATACCATGTAGAAAAATGAGGTACTATGAGGCTGCAAACTAAGGTCTATATTTGACCTTGAGTTTGTCTCTAATTTTAATCTTCCAATTGTCCTTTGATGTTGTTTTTAGGACAACAAACAGTCAAGTAACTTTATGCGCATAATTTTTATTGGTTAAGTGTTCTTTTGAGGTGCCCTTGCAAGTGTTTTCAAACTGGTGGTTAGCACATGCAATAATGCTCAAAATAAATAACAATCCTCAGATCTTTACAACTCTAAAATGTTGATCTACACATATAATCATGCATGAAATTTGACACAGGTATTTTTGGTCAACATGACCCTGGATAACCCCCCCCCCTCCGGGGAAATCCAGTTTGGAGACAGATGTATATAGAAGATCTCAAAGAAAAATGTACAACAAGGAAAATATATACAAGTGAACCTGGTACAATATCAACCCTTATTGGATGCTTTGGAGTCCCTTGAAGATGTGTCTTCTAGCCCCTTGAAGCTAGGCGCCCTTCGCCTTGGTGCACCCTTCTTCCTTAGCTAATTCCTTGGCCTCTTTCCTTTCCTCTTGCCTTTCCTTTTCCCTTTTCTTATGCCTTGAAACTTGCCTTGATTTTTCCTTTCCCTTGGTCTTGTGCCCTCCTCTTAAGAGTGATTCCCTCCAAGGCTAGGTGCACACTAAGCCTAAGTGTGCCCCTCCTCAAGAAAAAACCCCACAAATAGATGTGCTTTCCTTCACCCTTGTGCCCTCTAATACTCTAAAGTGCACCTCTCCATGCTGAATGTTCATCCAAGAGATGTGAACCTCTCACAAGCTAGATGCTCCATCTCCTCAAGATGCACCTCTCCTCGCTAGAAAATGTGCCCCTACTCAAGAGGAATGTGCCCCTCCTCGAGATGATGACCAAGCTTCCATGGTAGGCTCTCCATGCAAGCTAGAAACCAAGCTATGGATCCTCCTCAAACCCTTGACCTCATGCACCCTATCCTCCTCAAGAAATGTGCCCAAGTGCCTCTCACTTCTCCTCCTCTCCTCTCAAATATCTCAAGTGAAGAATGAGCCTCTTCATTACCCTTTTGCCTCATTTAGCCTCTCATTGGCCAAGCCATAAAAGATCAATGGCCTAGATCCAATCTAGCCATGTCTAATCAATGGGTGAGATTTAATCCAAAAATGTCACTTAGGAAACCCACTTTCCTTAGTTTTCTTTATGTCCTTTAACTCACCCACAAAGTGAATTAAATGTCACTTTAATGACTTAAGTGACGTATTTCACTTTTGACTTAAACTCCTAAGTCAAAGTGAAATTAGAACATAAACTAAAGTAATAAGGGTAATAGTCTCCCCCTTTGTGTTTAGAGACTCACAAATAGAAGGGGACCACTTTCCAAGGTACTCAAATCTCAACAGCCTATAGTCTATGCACAACCTGAGTGTGTCATCCTTATTCTTTACAAATAAGGATGGTTCTCCCCAGGGAGACACATTAGGTTGAATGTACCCCTTGTCTAACATTTCCTTCAGTTGCAATTTGAGATCCACTAACTATGGGGTACTCATCCTATAGGGTTATCTAGACATTGGCACTACTCCAGGTACAATCTCTATTTAGAAATCGATATCTCTCTTGGGAGGTAACCCTAGTACCTCTTTTGGAAACCCATATCTAAAATATTTTAGTATAGGGTGCTTTTATAGGCTTGGTTTTTGGTCCTTAACATAATCTAATACCTTGTATTGCATACAAAAGGAACCCCTTCCTACAATACTTCTTCATTTGGAGGGATGATATCTTTCTTACTGAGACAAGTTTTTGAATTCCCTCTAAAGTTCGTCTCTCCACTTTGTCATATTCACATTCTAAGGTTTTGTTATAATAGTCCAATTTAGATTTATGGGAAGCCAACCAATCCATGTCGATCAACATGTCATATAATCCTAGAGGAAGGATGTTTAAGGTGGCTTGAGTAGGCAACCCATTCATGATGATTGGGCATGTTGTTACGACCCATGTTACCCTTCTTCTTTTTTCCCATGGCTAGTTGTACCATCCATGGCTTAGTTTGTTTTTCTTATTGTAATTTACACATCTCAACGGTTTGAGGAGAAATATAACTCAGATAAGAGCTAGGGTCAATTAGAATAGAAATAAGACGGTTGGTGACCATACATTCCATTTCCACCACTGAGGCTTGGTGGTCTACCTATTTATTGTCCAAAGTTGTATGGATTTTTGGTATGCTTCTGGCCACATCATCGACTGTGGTATACTCTTGGATGTTGTAAACTCCCTTGTTGTTTGGCTTCCTATGAAGATAGTCTCTCGGCATGTGTTCTTCTCCACAACCCCAACATTTCAATGATTCCTTCTTTCTGCTTTCAGTCCTACCCAGGGCTGATTGAATAGTCTTATCTCCACCTTGAGATGGGAAGTTCTGTCGATTCACATTTTTGGTAGGGAATCCCATCCTAGGATTCCTCCCAAAATTATTGAAGCTTGAAGGTTTAGCTCCCATATTATTGAATCCTATCTTATTTTTCTTTTTACATTTTTTGGGGGCTTCTGCTTTGTGGTTTAGTTGCTCGTAACCGTATCTATCCTTTTGAATGGAATCCTCCATGGTTTTAGGTTCATCAAATTCAATCCTATTCTGGAAGGATTAAGGTAGCCCACTAAGAAATCGTTGCATATTTACCTTTTCATCCTTTATGTAGGGTACATACCTCATCATTTCCAGAAATTTGTTGTTGTATTCATCTATAGTGAGATGTCCTAATTTGAGCTCATATAACTCGTTCATCCTTTAATCATAGTACCACTCCGAAAGGTACTTCTTCTTGAAGTATTTCTCAAAATTACTCCAGGACAACCCCTTTTCTCGGATTCCTTTTACATTTCTAAGGTCTTCCCATCGGATAAAGACCTTTCCATTCAAATTTAATATAGTTATTCAGGATTTCAAGTTCTCCAAGTAGTTATGAACTCTGAAATACTTCTTTAGGCCTAGTATCCAAGCTTTTGCCTCCTTCCATTTTTTGATTTCCCCATCAAAATTATGGGGCTTAGATTTCTTAAATTCCTCGGGGTCCCTTCCCTTGGAGTACTTCCTTTTCATCCCCTTCTTATGAGAATGGGAACTGGTCTTACTATTGGAAAGATCTGTGGAGATTTATACTCCTTTGCTAGAGAAATCCTCAGATGAATCTTTGGTTTTCGCATGCGTCTTGGCTCCATGACAAGCCTTCTTGAGAGGGTTTCTTCTTGCATTACTTCTTTTAGGTTCGTGCTTCTGCATTTAAGGTAAACTATGGGTTTACTTGGGCCGGTGTTTTTCCATGTTGTTGGTGGTTGGACCATGTTGCAATTTCCGTTGTAGTTATAATAGAATTTGCAGCAGGACCGCATTTATCTCGATCTGGTTTTCTTCCTCCTTCATTAGTCGTTCAATGTCAGCCTTAAATCTTTGCAACTCTGCCATGATAATTCTCATGGTATCAACCAAGTTTGGAGGGGTTTCTAACATGATCCTTTCATAAGATTCTTCTTCTTTTTTATGGGAGCTCTCCCCCCATACATGGTGGATCACCATCACTATTCTTAGAGCTTGTATGGAAAATATCGGACTAGTTACGTGCTGAGAATCAACAATTCTTTGTTAATCGACTTGTCCATTATCTAAAAAAAAGAACATGGTACATTTGTAAACTGATATTATGGTGTAGAAATCTAGTGTTTTACAATAGTATACAGTTCCTATGTAGCTACACAAAAACAACGTATAATCATGTTCCTCTCCCTAGTACGAAGTTTTTTTATAAATGTCCGCGATTAATTACTTATCGAGTTATTATTCTCGATATTTCAGGGTTAATTGTTGCACAGTGAATTCCGTTGGGCTTCCACGTGCTGGGTAAAATGGGGACTCGAGGACCATAGGAATAGACGGTTTGTCGATATCCATCGTTGGTCGGGGTTTCTGTGGTCACAATCTGGGTGGGTAAGATTTCAAATTGCAATTGTTGATTACGGTCTGGTCAATGGTCCACATCATCATACATCGTGAAAGTGGTCATGACTTATGCTAAAGGGTTGGTGGTTATGACGAGAAGCACCCACCTAAGCCACTCATGACTCAAATAATGTTACTTCATGCTGGTGTTTTTTGGGGTGTCCATTAGGGAATACGTGGGGGGTCATTAAGGCCACAATTTCATTATTATGGGTGAATAAATTACCTCGTGGCCAACAAATGATAACACCCTCAAAGTTCTAAGTACTTGGTCACCCAACTAGGTATTAGTAGGTCCTTATAAATGGGGTAAGGTAGTATATCCTTCCCTTTATAATTTTTCTAATAAAAATTATTCAACTCCTTCATGAGCCCAAGTAGGCCAAGTGTAGTTTCCT